>JAVXUP010001728.1:0-199569 GCA_033070095.1 Escallonia herrerae
TTGGTCGCCGGTGATGTTCAAGGGCCATAGTGCGATGCCGGTAGGGTGGGACTTTTGGTGTGAGCATATGTTGGAGACACCGGTGAGGGCGCAGGTGTTGCAGGCACTAGGGCTGTTACCGGCGATCAATGTTACGGCGAGGGGGCTGGAGTTATGGGATACGCCAGGGATGACCCGATTGCTGGCAAGATGGAGCACGCAGTCGCATACGTTCGTGACCGAGTTCGGGGAGATCGGGCCGACGTTACTCGATGTGTTGATGCTGACAGGGCTGCCGATACACGGGGAGGTGGATGCACGGGTGACCACGGCTGAGCGGGGAGGAGCGGTTGTTGCAGACGCAGCTACTGGACATTTTGGCAGAGACGAAGAGGCACCGGAAGGGGACGTACGGTGGTGGCTGCGCCAGTTCTACGGCACGCCGCAGGCGAGGACAGGAGGTTGGGCAATGCTGCCCAGTTCGTGATGGGGCCGTATCATGGCAGCGATCGGTACGAGTTGGTGGCGTTTTTGGCGATGTTCTTATCGAGGTAAATTTTGTACTGTCATGTGATTATTCGTGAATATATCGTATGTCCTGCTTGCCATGTAAAACGTCAAACTGACATATGTTGCCGGTCGTTGCTTGCAGGTTTGTGTTTGAGGGGACACCTGAGGATGGCATTTCCCCGAGGGTGTTTCCCTTGGCCATTCGGATGGCGCAGGGAAGGCGGGTCGGCTTGGCTCCGGTGTATTTGGGCACGTTATACTCGCGGCTAGATCAGTTCGTGAATGACGTGAAGCGGTCGTATGGTCGGTATCAGGTGGCGACGTACGTGGACTGGATGTTCTTGCAGAGGTACCTGTACGAGTGCTTTCCAGGGTACCGGCCTGATGGATACCCACTCGCACATCCGTCACCGACGATGGGGACAGTGACCCGTCCAGGCAGGTCACGGCAGGTGGCGTTGTGGTGCAGCGGGTCTCGGGCGTTTGCTTGGGCAGGCATCAGGAGGCCGGGGTGTCCGTTGGCACAGATTCTAGACAAACGGGAGGAATGCGAGCGACGGCCCTATATGGAGATGCATGCGTCATATGGTACGCCGCCATGGCTGCACGTGCAGGAGGTGACGACAGATCTGAGCAGGAGAGGCGAGTTAGCGCCAGGACAGCTGGCGCCATTGGTTGCGTATTTTCCCGGCTGGCTCCCGGTGTTGACAGATGATGGCGGGAAGCCCGCCGAGTGCTGCTATTATGTGGCGAGGTATTGCCCGGACCGACTGTCGTTGGCATTCGGGTATGACCTAGAGCCCCCATGCGGTTATGACAGCCCTTGGAGTGTGGCGACGGCTTTTGGGTATACACGATATGACAGAGCCCGCGAGTGGCCGGCACCGACGACAGAGTGGAGGCAGCCAGGGACAGAGGTGGCAGGGGCGGTGACAGCGGATTATGCGCATTGGTGGGAGCGACTGCGAGGGAGTTGGGCCGGATGGCTGGCACAGCCGTCAGGCACACGTCGACAGGTAGATGTGTTCGCATGCGACCGAGCCCTGAGTCTGATATCGGCCACAGTCGCGAGGCAGTGCGGGATGCTGTCACTGGTGACCGGGAGTTCTGTTCCGAGCTCGGAGAGGGAGGCGGAGGAGGATGCCGGAGAGTTGGGGGACGCTGTCCCAGGGGAGGACCGCGGAGAGGAGCTAATAGCAGAGCCCTTTGTCGGCATTGCGAGTGGGGATGATGGAGACAGCGCGTCAGGCTAGTGCTGGTACATCAGCCCCACACATATCAGGGGCGAAGAGGCCGCGCGACGTACTAGAGGAGCTAGACTCTGAGGTTTGCTTCTGTCCTTTCTTTTTGTCGTATAAATATGGTTTGCATATTGCTCATAATTTGTGAACTGACAGCGGTTTTGCCAGGGGGACGAGGAAGAGGCGGTCGCGGAGGGTAGCGAGGCTGAGACTGAGATCGAAGGCGAGGAGGCTATGGCAGCCGAGGCCGGCAGATTAGTTGACAGTGATGAGACTGAGGCCGTTGAGATATTGGCGGCCGGTGTGCCGAGGAGGGTGAGTCCATTGCCTGCTACTGAGGAAACGGTGGGGGCACTATACGGCGGAGAGGGGAGCGATACAGTGATGTTTGATATTGACGAGGACTGGTGGACAGGCATGGAGACGCAGGTTGTGGGAGGTGATGGTGGTGATATGGCGGAGCCTGAGTCTGTTGTTGCTGCCTCGATTCGTGAGCATGAGACACCGGTTCAGGCTGTGGTGGCGCGACGGCACGACACATTGCCGGAGTCCGTGGTTGAGGTTGGCGCTACTCTACTGGCGATGCACTCAGCCACGATTGGTGCGCAGAGGGCGGGTGGGATGTCGGAGATTTCTGCAGCGGGCGGCAGTGGCGCGACAGCCGGAGAGATGAGTAGAGGATCCTCGAGCGGTCAGGTGGATGTGGCGACTTGGGGGGGCCTCCAGCTACCAGCGGAGACGGTGCGCCGGTTAGAACTGGTGAAGGCAGCGTTCCCGCAGACATTCGAGAGGGTGGGGGTAGAGAACCCAGTACTACGGATGTGGGTGTCTGCCGGGTTTATGGAGTGGTTGCTGCCGTTCGCCAGTGTGCCGTCGACGGGTTGGACTGCAGAGTTCGTTGCTCGGTCGCTTTCAGAGTTCGCTCCGTTCACATCGCTAGGTATGCAGCTGGACTGGCTAGCAGATTTCTTTAGGTCGAGGAGCGGCAGCCATGAGATGGATGAGAGGCGCGCAGTCGTGGTCATGCGGGAGATGTTGCTGGAGCGGCGCCGTACAGGATTAGAGGCGGAGCGGTCAGAGATTACCGCAGAGTTGGCCGGGATTGACATGCAGGTAGCAGAGATAGAGAGACAGCTCGTCGATTTGCAGAGGCAGTTGTCCGATCTACAGAGGCGGCGAGGTGAGGTGGACGGGCGAGAGTCAGAACGGTTGAGGCGACAGGCCGAGCTTGATGCTGGATGGTCAGAGGTACAAGCAGAGCGGGAGGCACTTCAGGCATTCAGCTCCCACCCAGTTGCATCGCTGTTGTCTAGACTTTCTTAGCTTGTATGTTACTTTGCTGTAGTTGTAGCGCTCAATGACGGCTAGTAAACGTTTGATGTATATGTACATATTTTCGATGATCTTGGCTTATTGCATGTTGTGTTCGGTTGCTCTCTTCTTTCTTCTCTCCTTTTTTTGAATGTCTTGCGCGTTTTGGTCACCTGTGAATGCTCTCCCATTCCCGCCCGTAGAAAGTGACTTAGGAAGCATAGGTTGAGAATGAGTGTCAGCTAGGCAGAAGCTGAGGTAACAGCATGACTTTGTATTGATAGGACGTGGGACAAAACACCATTACATGAGTAGCGTAGAACGCTATACAGATCAACAAAAAAATTACAAGTCTGTAAGCAATGTCGCATGTACAAAAATGCTATGAGAGCGCGTACTATGACGCGGGCGGATAGGGCTGGGGGAATATTGTCGTGACTAAACATAATACTTCTTCAGGTAGCGGCCGTTGATGGGGGCCGAGACCTGACCGTCGTCGTGGTTGAGCAGGAGGTACGAGCCATTAGTGCGGGCTTCGTGCACCGTGAAAGGGCCCTCCCAGTTTGGCGTGAATTTAGGAGCTGACATGTTGGCCCGCACATGCTTGGCGGCTTGAAGAACAAGGTCACCCTCGATAAATGAACGTGGCTTGACGGTCTTCCCATAAGCTTTCGTGAGCTGCTCATGATACTTCTTCATGCGGCGCAGGGCCGTGGCTCGTCGTTCGTCGAGGCCGTCAAGTGCCGCCAGCCGGGCTGCTTCATTTCCGAGACCGCTGCTTAGAGAAAGTCGAGCCGATGGTTCTGCGATCTCGGCAGGTACCACACACTCGTCCCCGTAGACGAGAGAGAAGGGCGTGGCCTTTGTCGCTGTGTGCAGGGATGTTCTGTAGGCCCAGAGTGCCAGATTCAGTTGTTCGGACCACGACCGGTCGGCGTCATGCACCATTCGCGATAATACTCGTAGCAAAGTCTTGTTGGAAGCTTCAGCTTGACCATTACCTTGCGGGTAATAGGGAGTTGATGTAGCATGGCTGATGTTGTACCTTTCCATGAGAGCTCGAACCTCTCGGTTAATGAATGGGGTGCCATTGTCAGATATAATACACCGAGGGATGCCGAAACGACAGATGACGTCACGTAAGAAGTTAGAAACGGCACCTCCCGTGGCTCTCCGCAGAGGTACGGCTTCAACCCACTTCGTGAAGCGTTCAGTAGCAACCATGATCCATGAATGGCGTCTGGACGGCGGGTGGATGGGGCCGATGAGGTCGAGGGCCCAAGAATGAAATGGCCACGGGGCTGAGATCATGTGCAAGTCGGATGCTGGCGTGTGTATCCTGTCGGCGTGCCGCTGGCAGGGTTGGCAGCGTCGGACATGCGAGATGGAGTCGGATTCCATAGTCGGCCAATAATACCCCAATCTTAGTAATTCTGCATACAGCTTCTGGGAGCCTTGATGTTCACCACAATCACCATTGTGTACTTCGTTAATGACCTTGACCACTTGGGCACCCTGCAAGCATCGCAGGGTGCGTCCCGAAAATCCCTTGCGAAACAACTCGCCTTCCGTCACAAAATACTTGACTGCCTTGCGCTTGATGGATCGTGCTGAGCCGCGGTCAGGTGGTAGAATCCCGTGGGATAAATACTGGATGAAAGGCTGGCGCCAGTCACCTTCGATGTCAATGACAAGAGCTTCTGCACCGTCGGGTGCATACAAGCACTCGGGACAATCCTTTTGTATATCCGAGGCGTCCTTGGCCATGGATGGCCAATATAGGCCCATACGCTGGAGGCGACGATACAGAGGGGGACCGTCGAGGCCACAACACTTCTGGTGGCCGAGCTGTAATTTGTGCTTTGCCTCTTCCGGTGCCAAACATCTGGCTAGAGTGCCTCCGGGACACCGCCTGTATAAGACATCTCCCATCATTGAAAAGGTTCCATTCTCTTGACGATGGTTAGCATCCGTTGTTCACCATCGACCTCTATCTTTGACGCGATCGTGGCCAAGCTGTCCGCATGTCTGTTGTGGCACCTATTGTGATGTTCATACTGGACATGACCGAGTCTTCCTTCCAAGTGTTGCACCAAGGCACGATAAGGTGCCAAGGCTGGTTCTTTGACCGCGAACTCCCCGTCCGCCTGCTTCATGACCAAATTTGAATCTCCTTTCACACACAGCGCCTTAGCCCCCATACTGACGGCGATCATGAGGCCAATGACAAGTGCCTCGTATTCAGCTTCGTTGTTAGACACCGGGAATGCAAGTTTGAAAGATAATGAAGTGGTAACACCGTCTGGTGCCCGGAGGACTATGCCGGCACCCCCTTGTCGGAGGGGTGTGCCATTGGGACCTTTGCTAGTGGCAGAGCCGTCGAATTCAAGCGTCCACAGTTCATCGATGTCGGTGATCAGGGCTGTCTCCTCCCCAGGCAGTTGATCCGATATCGGTTCACATTGTTGGCGTGGGAAGAAGGCCAGGAGGTCTGCAAGTGCTTGGCTCCGCAGAGCTGTAGGATTCTTGATAGATAAACCGAATTCGGCCAATAGCAGCAACCACCGTGTGAGTCGACCAGACAGGGCGGGACGCGTAAGCATGTAACGGAGTGGGTCAGCCTTGGTGACGAGTGTGATCTGGTGCGCCAGAAAGTAATGTCTGAACTTCTGTGAGGCGTACACCAAGGCTAGACAGTGTTTCTCGAGCTCGGAGTAGTTGGCTTCGGGCCCTCTGATCACTCTACTGAGGTAATAAACAGGACGCTCGACACCTTCGACTTCTTGGGCAAGCAAAGCCCCGATGGATCTGGGTGTGGAAGTCAGGTAGAGTAGGAGTGGGATGCCCCGTTGTGGTACGACCATGGTTTGCGGTGACATGAGGACCGCCTTAATCCGTTCAAATGCTTGCCGTTGGGGCGCGCCCCAATTCCATGGTGCGCTTTTACGCGTCAAGTGTTGAAATGGCGTAATGAGCTCGGCCAGCGCGGGTATGAAGCGTCGGAGGTAAGAGACCTTGCCGAGGAAGCTCTTCAGTTGCTTTGTGTTCTTAGGGGCGGGCATTTCTTGGATGGAGGCTGCTTTCGAGGGGTCAACGTCGATGCCCTGTCGACTGACCAAGAAGCCGAGGAACTTGCCGGAGGAGACGCCGAAGGCACATTTCAATGGATTCATCCGCATGTTATACTGGCGGCAACGATCAAAGACCGCTTGAAGGTCGGTGAGGTGATCACTTTCCTTTCTGGATTTGATAATAAGATCGTCGACATAGTCTTCCACAGTACGGTGTATCATGTCATGGAATATTGCTGTCATAGCCCTTTGATACGTAGCACCCGCATTCTTGAGGCCGAAAGGCATAACTTTCCAACAAAAATTACCCATAGGAGTGCGGAAGGCTGTCTTGGCGCTGTCGTCGGGGTTCATGCGAATCTGATTATAACCTGCGAACCCATCCATGAAAGATAAAGTTTCATATCCGGCGGCGGCCTCCGTAAGCATGTCGATATTGGGTAGTGGAAACTCGTCCTTGGGGCATGCCTTATTCAAGTCCCGAAAGTCAATACAGACGCGGACTTGGCCATTTTTCTTTTGTACAGGGACGACATTAGCCAGCCAAATAGGGTGAGTGATAGGTTCGATGAAGCCTGCCTGCAGGAGGCGTTCAATCTCTTGCTTGATTTTCAATTCGAGCTCGGGGCGGAATGTCCGCGGGTGTTGTCGGATAGGGACGGATCCGGTAGCAATGTTGAGATGGTGTGTGACTAAGGCAGGATCCAGTCCGGGCATCTCATTGTAGCTCCATGCCAAGACATCACGATACTCGTGCAGGAGGGAAACCAATTCCTCTCTTCGGCCGGGGGCGAGTTTTGTGCCAATGTAGGTGTGCCGCGGTTCTTCGCCCGGGTCGGCCAGGTTGATTTCTTCAATATCTTCAGCCTGTGGTCGAGGGCCGTCCTCATAGCAAGGTGGTGCCGCGCCGGGGGTGAGGTCAGGATCTGGCTGGCAATGCTCGGCCGTGCGGCACCATTCAGTCTCTCCAAGGGGGTCGGGGTCGAGGGGGTCTGATGAGGGACCGCCTGGAGCCCCTGCATACCGTCATAATTGATAGATGATTTTGCCGTCCTTGACGATACGTTGAAAGGCCGGCTCAGCCTTTTGCTTCTTGGACTTGGGGGAAGAAGGGGGGAATTGGTCGTGGCAGCAGGCGGAAGCGGTGGGGTTGACCCATTATTCTTGTTACTTCTCTCGGTTTTGGCCTTGGGAAGCTTGTCCCCGCACAGCTCATCCCAGGTCGGCAGCCTGGTAGAATGTATATGAGTAGCATTCTCACCATCCTCGGCGAAATTAGTGAAGAAGGAGGCCTCGGCGAAATAAGACTCGGCGCATTCAAAGGGGGCTTTGGTTGCAGGGATTGTCATTGCTACCTCATGTCCCGTAGAACCGGCTACCAGCTTCACACATTGGTGGTATGTTGAGGGAACGGCCTTGTTGAAATGGATCCATGGTCGCCCGAGCAGGAGGTGAAAGGCAGACTCGCTGTCTATTACGTGAAAAGTAGTGTCGCGACGGACAGTTCCGACCATGAGGTCGACAGTGATATGGCCGAGGGTCGACTGAGGACCCTGTCCAAAGCCGGTAATCTTGACGGGGTCACGGATGATTTTCCTTGGGGGAATGCCGGCCTGTTGCAGGGTGATGAGAGGTATGATGTTGATCGAGGCGCCGCAATCAACCAAGGCACGACGGAAGCCCGTGCCATTAACAGTACACTCTAAAAACAGCGGCCGATTGTGATGCTCGACCGGCGGCGAGTCTTCATCCGAGAAGACTAAGGCCGTGGAGGGGATGTGACGTAATTCAGCCTGGACGGCGAAGCATTCGGGACCGAGGCCGGTGGTGACCTCGAGCAGGCAATTGGAAAGATAAGTCCGGGCGGCGGGTGAAAACCCCATTTCATCAAAAAAACTTTTGATCTTCGTCATCTGTCGAAAGGAAGGCATCGACTGCTTAGCTGGAGGAGGCACGAGGGTCAGTGTGGGCTCTGCCGGGGCTTCGTGGATTACAGGCTCGACATGGTCAGTGACAGCCATAAGGGCCTGGTGCTCCCTATTGTTGCGATGCGGTGGGTAGGGATCTTTGCGCACATCGTTGTTCTTCCGTAGCTGCAGGTCGCCCGACGCTACCTTCCTTGCAAAGATGGTTCGCAGTGCATTACAATTTTTGAGCGGATGGCCAAGGGCTCGATGGAAAGGACAGTAGGTGGGCCTGGCCTTTTCTTCGTCTGTGATGTTGGTCCGCATTGGTGGCAGTTGGAAATTTTTGTCATGCGCCACCCATTCCGCCAAGAGTTCCTTCACTGTATTCAGATCACAGGGATAGTCAGGTGCAGGCCTTTGTTGCCTTCGCTTGTCGGAGCCTTGGTCCCCATCTGGAAGCTGACGCTTGAAGCCTGCATAGTTGTTGCTGTTGTTGCTACGCTGAGTGATAGGTGTATCTGCTGAGGCCAACAGCGTACTTTGCGGTCGAGGCTTCCATGACTTGACAGGACCAACTGTCTCGTAAGTTCGTCGGGCTGTCTCCTTGAGGTGTCCCCATGACTTTAACTGTAGGTTCTCGATATGCACTCGGTAGACGTCAATCATATTTTTGATGCATATGGGAACCAACGTTTCGTCTTTGCTGAAATCTGTGCACTCAAGGCACTTGAGATGAAAACGATGCACATATTTATTCAAGTCTTCTCCCTGGTTCTGGCGAATGCCAGCAATATCAACGATAGTCACGCGCTCGGTCTCGTAATGAAACTTGTCTAAGAACAGCTGGACCATGTCGTTCCAGGTGTGGACGGTCCCTGCGGGGATCTGGTGATACCAAGTGTAAGCCAAGCCTGTAAGGGACTTGTGGAATTCTCTCAACTTTAAGCTGCCTCCTGTACCATACTGCTCCAAGGAGCCTGCGAACCTTGTTAGATGTTCACGGGCGTTTCCCTCACGTCCGTTGAAGAGCACAAAGTTTGGTTGCTTGTACTTGAGGGGGTAGGGTGCGATGGCGATATCATTGGCGTACGGGGCGTGTCCGGTTAGACGGGTTGAGGAGTCCGGCTCGGAATTCCTCGACAGGCGACGGACAAGGGCTTCCAAATCTGACCGAGTGACATAGTTGGAGGATGGTGCCTCATTGCCGGTCAAGGGGTGATGACCGCCTGGTGCGTCGCGAGCCCCCGAGCCCCCAGATGGCACGGCTTGATGAACGGGGACATGGGAGGGTTGGTATAGTACAGGTGCTGGCAAGGGCAGCTGTGCAGGGGCGAGTGTGGGTTGGCGAGACATGTCTATCACTTGGCCGGGGGTTCGGTGTTGCTCAATTGGATACGGATTAGGTTCCATCTCGATGGAGTCATGCGTTTCGGAGGAGCTTCTTGCCGGCGTCGGATGAGATGGTGTGACAGCGGGGAGAATCTGCTGCAAGACTGGCCCGAGATCCGTGTGTAGCTTGCGGGGCGGCACTGCAGAAGGAGATGTGTCGGCTACCGGCAGCGAGGGTGTTGCGAGCCCTACCGCCAAGGGTCTGGATATCCAAGGCGGCGGTAGTCGCGACACTGGGGCCGGGGCGACGTCAAAAGCTGGCCCCGGTCCTGAAGGCTGGATTGATGGAGCGGCCTGCTGTGAGGACAGGGCTTGTATGGATTTTTGCATCTCCATAATGGCGGCTAGTAGAGTGGTCTGTGAATCTTGCAGAGTGGTGATGGTTGGAGTGAGTTGCTGGATGGCTGCATTTACGAGCACTTGCACGTCGGGGGTAGTGGTTGGCAGCTGGTCTTGGAGCCGCGTGGCGCTAGTCTCTTCCTGATCACCGAGGTGGTGTTCTTGCATGGCGGGGTTGGGCCCTTGGCTGGTTGCCCTAGTAGCTCTCCGTTGCACAGGCATAATGCCTAAGTCCGGAAGGTGTGCAAACCGCAATACGATGCTCACCTCCCCAGCAGAGTCGCCAAAATGATGATGCCGAAAATGGTTCGATGATACGTGGAGGTGCCACAAAGGATGCGGTCTGAGTCAGCTTCCAGGTAGGCAACGCGGGAGACAGCAAGGACGGCGTAAGGGCCGAGGGCAAGGCTCCCCAGACAGGTCGTGAGGGCTGGCAGTGCTGCGCAGGCAGGGCGACGATGA
Source organism: Escallonia herrerae (assembly GCA_033070095.1). Taxonomy (NCBI): domain Eukaryota; kingdom Viridiplantae; phylum Streptophyta; class Magnoliopsida; order Escalloniales; family Escalloniaceae; genus Escallonia; species Escallonia herrerae. The sequence continues at coordinate 10,210 of JAVXUP010001728.1, forward strand.
ACAGGACCGACGTTCTACAGTCCGTGACAAGGGTACGGCGTCAAGGGTCCGTAGACGGGAGTCCAAGTATATTTCTCTCACTAGAATTCCAGAGAGAATGTCTTTTTAGAGAGAGAAAGTGAAAAGTCCAAATGAGCCAAAGATCCTTGAAAAAGCTCCAAAGTCCACTATTTATAGGCAAAAATGTGCATGTGTCATAAGTTGACATGTGTCACCCCCTGGGAACGACACGTCGCCAGGGGGCCAACGCACTGACCCTCCGTTGGACTGCCGGTTCCTAAGTTCGTGCTGCCCTGCCCTTGCAACATCTCTCTGCCTGTCTGAGGAGACTGATCATGCCGCGGTAGCATGGTCAGAGTAGCCCGTTGCCCCAGCCTCCAGTCCAAGCCCTTACTGAATCCCACAGGCCTGGCAGCGGTGGGGAAGACCCGACGCCCAGCTGCCAGGTGGACTAGGCAAGATGCCCTTCCGAAGACCTGCTCCCATCTCGGAGTGACCCGGGGGTCATAGTCCTTAGGGGTGCCGACGCGAGCCCCCAGTGCCAGAGCACGTAGGCTAGTCACGCAGGCACCCCGGCGGAGATAGTGTTCTGGAGGAGTAGCCTATCCCGTGAGCATATAACATGATTGCAGCGCATGGTGCGCGGTTGAGTGCGGGCGACGAGGGTCGCAGAGTGATCTCCGAGCGACAAGGGTCGTTGCGTGGATGGCGCGCGACCGTGAGCGACGGTTGTCATGGCGACAGAGCGGCCACAAGTGACGGTCATCGAGACTACGAGCGACGGTCATCGCGACGAAGGAGCATGGTTCGAGAGCGACGGTCGCGAGCGACGGTCGTCGTGACAACGGAGCACGGTCAAAGGTGACGGCGTCGGTATTCAAGGCAGGTGGCCGACCCCTTGGGGTGGCCGACCCCCTAGGGTGGCCGACCCCTTTGGGTGGCCGACCCCTTGGGGTGGCCGACCCCCAAGGTGGAAGGCACGCCGAAGTCGCTTCACGAATGGTTCACGTGACTCGAGCATGCGTTGCTTTGACCGGCCCTCGGGCGTTGAAAGGTTGACCGTTGACTGGGTGATGTGTCGTGCAAAGTGGGTCCCTTAGCGGGTCCTGGGGTGCGACCAGAATAGGGTATGAACAACATGTATATGACTTACAATAGAATAAAGGAACGATTTTGTTAGATTGTGAAACCACATTAGACTTGTTTAAAATATAAGAATGTTTCAATCTATGATTAAGAGATATAAATTTAAGAGAGAGAGAGAGAGAGAGAGAGATAAATGAGACATGTTGAGGTGAAACAGAGAAAAAAGTAAAATTAATTTGATTGGTTGTATGTCGAATCGCACAAAGAGTTACATGCCAAGTAAGAAAGAGTGTTACATTCCCTCAGTTTCGAAAATGAGTCACTCATCCAACAGAATGGCTAAGCCAACTTGCTATCCATCAGTCGATCACTTGCATTTGGCTTCTTATGAAGGAAGGTAGAAAAATACGTACGGTCATATAACCAAGTTGTGGATGGAGGATTTACCTGCTTCAAGAAGCTCCACTTCCCTTCAGTGGATCAGAATGTGCAGAAATTTTATTGCATTGATGCGATTCTTCACGGTACGAGAGACGATGTTGCCGGCTTCATTTCGACAAAAAGAACCAAGAAAATCCCAAGAAGAGAGTACAAAACACCACCAGGCAAAGTTCCCAATACCATTCCCCTTCTCAATCCTCAACTCAACCATCGGCAATTGCAATCTCTAAATGATCCAATACAGCAGTTTGAAGTATTCCACCTCCACTTTTTGGCATAAGATCGGGTTTTGGAAACTCAAAAATGTAAAGATCAAGTTTAGGTAACTCAGAAAGTATAAAATAGAGCTATCATGGTGAATTAAGATCCGGGTGGATTCGAACCACCAACCTCTCAGATCAATAAAGCTCTGAGCGCTCTTCCCGTTTCTGAGCTTACGGATCTCTTAATAGTAGCCTCCCGTTTCTGAGCCTACAGATCTCTAACAGTCCACCAATAGTGCTACCAGACGACGTCCCGGTATGACAACCAGCAAACATAAGCAAGTTTCAGAAATTTTTATTTGCCATCAAGATTGAGAACTTACTCTGATAAATAAGAAAACCATTTTAGCAAATAAGCTACTATAGTAGCATAAATGGCAAGGCCTTCAAAATGTCGAAACAGTCGCAAGTTTTAAACCAACATCCAGACCGGAGCAAACTACAGATCCAGAGTCCTATTGTTGGTAAAGACATTTTTCTTTTTGGTAAGTATAGGGTAAACATCTTTTTTTTTTGGTAGAAAGGCATAATAACGGTGGAAACCTTTGGTTGGTTCTAAGCAAAAAAAAAGATGGTTCTCAAAGAGGGTTAAACTTTATATAATGCATACGTCCAAAACAAACCGCATTAGTATACACGGTGAAGCATATAAATCTTGTGAGGAAAAATTATTTTGCTTCACAAAACATTTATTAGTTTTGAGTAAAAAAGTTAAAACATTGGAAGAATGTTTCAATTTTATATAGAGGGTTCAGTATTGCAGCAAATTAATACTCTACAGTTTATATTTGTTGTAAGCAGCCCAAGTGATTCATCTAGTTCAAACACAATGCACACAGGTAAGTTATAATGGCAAATATACTACAAGAGTACGGTCAACCAAGGTGATATAGCTAAAAATACCCCTCCATTCTACGGACGACACGTGACGGTTATGACACGTAATCCATGCTGGTCCATTATTGATATGGCACTTACCATATCAGTCACCGGATAGAATTCTAAAGGAGATCAGACTCTATCAGCCAAGATTGATATGGGATCATAATTAGATTCTGATTGGAATTAAACAAAACTCAGTCCTACTAGGACTCCTCTTTCTACCAATTAGATTCTGATTGGAGTTAAGCAAAGCCCAGTCCTACTAGGACTCCTCCTTCTACCACTATATAAAGGGCTTAAACCCCTCAGGTAAGGACAGACTCACATTGTGTCTTTATTGCTTCTCAGAGTTCTACATTATTAGCCATCTCTGACTTAAGCATCGGAGCATTCCCCCGCCGGAACTCCACCCGGCGGTCACTCTGTGTTCTCTTTTGCAGGCCTGATTTCTGGTGTGGTTCCCGATCCAGTTTTTAGCTGCAACACAAGGTACACTAATAGTTGTTACCATAAACACTTCGACGTTGAAATACTGTAAAACTGCTAAAATTCAAACCAGCGATAAGACCAAGGAAAAAGTCACAAATTTTCTTATCCTAGATATACTAAGGTTAGTTTGTTCAATCTTGTCATTTTTTTCAAATCTCATATTTTACTTACTCTCTAAATCCTTAAATAGGTCATGAGCTATAATCTAAAAAACTTGAATTATTAAATCTATATATATTACCCTTTTTTTGAAGTGACCGCACACACACGGGCACAAGTACACACAAGGAGAGAGAGATCTACATATCATAACCTCATCTTCACAAGCATCATGAACGTCCAGCTATTAGCACTTGCAAGCATCATGAAATATTCCGGTAGCAATTGCTTAATGCCCTAGATTACATGAACCTCCTTGATGAATATTCACCTTCGCCTGGCTATCGATATGCAAGAAAATATGCTGATTGCTTTACAACCATCTGTACGAGGAAAGTACCTCTATACAACCTTCAATTTGTCAGTCTTGCATTGACCACCGACCATGCCAAACTCCACATCGGCACAAGCCTGCCTCATAGGCCTCATAACTAAACTTATTTCTCCCGATCACACAACCATCAGCAACGAACTAAAATTTATAATAAGTAGAGTAACAATTAACATCAAATTCAAATTACCGCTTCCGTAGGGTCTTTTTTGCTGAAGAATATAAACAAAGGCACAAATCATCGAGTTAGCATCCCGATTGCTGTTGTGGGGCACCATAATAGTCAGTCGAATGTGAACATACTGCCGTCACCTTTCAATCATCTGAAACTGTACAAACTTCAAACATTGCATTGCCATCACCTTTTTAAGCATTTGAAATTGAAATAGTTCCAACATAATTGAGGGTGCAAACTTCAGAGCAAAGGATGTCTACGAAAAAATTACAACACGGGGAAACATCTATCCCATATTTTGTCCAAATCAACACGGGGAAACATCTATCACGAAAAAATTACAACACTTTGTCAAATGATCGCCTCGTGTTTCCTGATGCCTCAAAAGTGAGATGAATAATCAGTCTTAGTAAATTATACAAGACAGCAACTTTGCATCACCAGTGTTCAATCATAACTTGTGTAGTAGAGAGACGAATGGGATATAAGTTGATTGAATGAAAATTGCTGACTGAAAAAGTAATCTCCAGATTGTACCTGTTGGGTTAAGATGGTAATGCACATCTACGAACATAAGTTGCACATAATTGGTTTGCATGTATCTGAAACTAAGCACGGACCAAATGCAAGACGTGAACACCACACCAGAGGGGAGAACCTGGGCAAAACCACATGTAAGAGCACCTCTTATTGCAAAGGTCAGCTTCCAGATTTACATGCTGGCAGTGAACACACTCCAGTAGCAATTACAAGACCACAGCTCCACAGAATGTCTAAGGATGTTGACTGCCTGATGCGAAGTGACTATGCCCCCACTGAATTTTTAATGTTAGTGGAAGGGAACAAACTTCAGTAGCAATTGCAAGGCAACTCTGCAGCATTTCCAAGGATGTTGACTGGTTGATGTGCATGTTATAAATGAGCTCCACCGAAGTTTCAATGGGCATGTTATAAAAAGTCTTGATCGCACCTTTTGTTTGCACTATCGATCATTTGAAAGACCTAAGCAAACAGCCGGATAATTCTCGCCAGCCACCAGTATCAATCAGAATCTCCACGGTCCACAATTTTCAGTACCACAACAATCTTACAAGACTCAACAACATAAAGTCTCTCACTCTTACAAAACAGAATGTTTATGATCCCATCAACAACAATGAGTGAACAATTAACTCATATCAGACTGTAAACATCATCAGCTTATTATGATGCTGGATGTAAAAACTTTAAAAACTTAACATGCAACTTGGAAATTAATTCAAAGGTAAATAACAAACAAGCAAGAATAAGCCATCATTGAAATGTAGATATGACGATAGGAACTGGAGAAACATCTAAAAAGTAAAGAAGTCCCTTAGTAATTGTCAAGTGCTCCCATATATGGGAACTTTGAAGTTTATCCTAGAATTTGATCGAAACCAAGGTGGCTTTTCACAGGTAATCAGCTGGACAAAGCAGAAGCAGAAATGTTGTGAAATCAGTTGAGGGTAAAACAGTACGGATTTGACTAAAAACTCGGATCTTCTACAACTCATACATGGTAAGCCTGCCGTGGGTTTAGCAGACTAGAGGCAATAGGAACCATGCACCGATTATATCAGTCGGGGAGATTACCATGTTTGTTGTCATTCAACTGAAGTTCGTAAAAGATAAAAGGGGTTAGACAACGTACGCCTGAGCCATATTTTCAAAGACAGCCAAAGCAAGCAGCCCAAATAGATGCACACACCAACAGTTTGGTCATTAGTTGGCATAGGTAAGGTAACAAGGCATTGTTTACTAGACATTGAAGGCGTGTAGTTGAGCAGCGAAAAAAGGTGATGGATGGAATACTCATTGCTTACTAGATTGAAAGCAGTGTACCTTAAGAGGCTCAAATCTGGCAATGCATATCAAGTTGGTCTTTGTCAGTGCTTTGCGTGCATCTGAAAGTGAACGAGGAGGAAGGACGAGACACACCACACCAGAGGGGAGATCCCGGGCAAAAATCCCCGTGCGATCTCCCCCCAAACAAAAGATCATATTTTTATTAAGAAATTTGGGCGACCTGTCATGGCAAAGGTGATGGCAAAGGTCAGATCACAACATACACAGTTTCCTCCATCATGCCCCTTTTCTCCCCATGTCTTGATCCTGATACAAAGGTGGCCCCCCTGAGAAAATCTTGGCTTCTGATGTTCCATCTTTAAAAATGTACACTGGATCAATGTCCATGGCTTCCAATTTCAAGGGAAAACAATCTCAGAGAAATCACATCGTAAGCATTCCATTCCCTGAGAAGGAAGAGGGCATGGATAACAAAATAAGAAAACATCCAAACACGCATCATACCAAAACTGAGACATAATTACTCCATCCACTTGGCTATATCAATACTGAATGTAACCAAACCAGGAACAAGTATTACTCCGTCCCACTTAACTATCTGCATAATTTTAGGATAGAAACATTCATTTGAACTCTAAAAGTTTCTAGATCAACTTCCAAATCTCACATCCATACAATACTACTATTCCAGGTCACCAGGTCGATAATCACTGTAGAGGATTGGTAACGTATGGTACCAAATGTCAAGACTTTTAAGAAGTAAAGACTAGTATGATTGCGCGCCCAAGATTTATTTGCCTACAGAGATCCGGTGAATCTGGTGGCCGCATGTTTATTTCCAAGAATAGTAATGATTTAACTGAATTGTTTCCAAGGTAGAACATAATTTTATTGTCGGCCTGTAATAAGTTCTTATTTCTAGTTATTTGAAAAAAAAAACTCATCAAACTGATGGAATGCTTTACAGCCTTTACCGCATTAGAGTGGACCGGTAACCATTAAGCTAGTTGAATTGAGCTAACAGTTGCACCTGAACTTGGGTGATTAATTTGCAATATCGGACTAGCCATGAGTTTTGTAATACGAGGATCCTCATTAAAGTGTAATAAGCATATTCAGAAAAGCAACGAGTAGATTCAAGATATCGTTTACAAAATGTAACGGACGACATTAAAACGAAATTTTCAAAATGATCAAACGTTTATCGTGTAAGTACCTCTATCGCGGATTGCCGACAAACTTGCAGCGGCTATGTTGGTAGCTCTGCAAAGAGGGAAAAACAAACAAAAAAATCGAAAACAAAATAGAATTGAAAAAAAAGAGGATAAAGTTCAAATACTACGTAAACCATCCGGCGACGAACTGGAGATCAACGAAGGCCCCAAAAAACCTTTAAACTTGCATCGCATCGATCGATCGATCTATCCCTTTCGCGTAACAAAAAGAATTATAAAACTGAAACAAATTTTAACTTGTGGATCGAAACTAACAAATCCGTTCACAAACGATACAGATCGGCAAACGGCCAAGCTGATCGATGACTAGCGAATCCGGTGAGATTCAAAAATCGAAATCCTCAGTTTTGACTCTTTTTTTGGGGGGTGGGGTTAGAGCTGGAAAAGAAGAGGAACAGGCATAGCGGCTCTCATTTACCGCGGAAAATGGCTTTATATAGAAGACGCGCGAGGGAGGGATGAGATTGCTCAGAAAACTAGAGATCGACGGTTCCTTTACGACCCAGCGTTGGGGTAGTTCGGTTCCCTTTCTTTCGCGAAGGCGGTGTTGTATAAGTTGACGACTCTCATGAGCTGGCAATAGAGACTTGGACGAATGGCAAGCAGACACGTGGGGACATATTTCCTTGTTAAACACGCCAAATATACACTTGTTCGGACACGGGGTGGCTGACTGGCTGGGCTTTAGCTAAATGTTAGTATGTCGCTTTGGCCCAATCTAAATGGAAAGACGTTTGTTGCTATCGAAAATCTTTGTTAAAATTATTATTATTTATTTTTTGCAAAAAGGTACAACTATTGCTGTATATAGAATTCTAGTTAATTTTGCATAAATTTTTTTGTTAAGACGAGTTATAGCTAACTTTTTTTATTAAAAAAAAAGTCAATATAAATGTGTAATCTTTTCAAAAAGTTGGTTTAGACGTAAGGAAAAGAAAGGCAAACATTTTCTAGAGAAAGGCAAACATTTTCTAGGGAAAGGAAGAAAGAAAGGACGAAGACCTTTTGTAGCAAGAGAGAGCGTGCCCTTGACAGTGTTAGAAATGGCAGCTTATGAAAGTTAGAGTTGTCAAAAGGGCCGGGCGGCCCGACCGGTCCCGTTTCTGGCCCGGCCCTCTCGGTGAACAAAAACATCCTTAAACAGTTAGGCTTTGGGCCTGGGCTTCGACCAGGCCGATGTTTCACCCAAAACAGCCTGGCTCGGCCCGAAATTGGCCCGGTTTTGGTCCGGCCCGAAAAAGCCCAAATTCGGCCCTGTTTTGGCCTGGTTTTAGGCCCTTTTCTGGGCCCGAATTTGGCCCTTTTCTGGCCCTACAATAGGCTAGCCCATTTCATTTCAAAATTATTTTCCCTCCCTCCCCCCCCCCCCCCGGCCATATTCTTTATTGTTTTATTTAATATCTATGTTTTCTCTGATATCTATGTTTTCTTTGATATGATTTTGGATATTAATGACTCAGGTCTATGCAATTTTTTGTCCGCCTAAGAATTCTTTATTGTTTTATCCATCAAGTCTCAGCTTTTTTATTAATCTTCAATTTTTTCTACTTGTCTCAAAATCAGGACTTTATTGAAAAAAGTCTAATAAAAATACTATGGTTTGAGAAACGTAGTTCTTGGTACATTGCAATGGGTTTAAAGTCGGTACCAATAAGTAAACCTAGAGATAACACAACGAATGAAATGAAATAAATTTAGGAGAATCTAGCAATATCTCCATCTGTCGCCAAAGATGTAGCATTTTTGTCGCTAATACTTTAGTGACGAAAATTCAAATGCGTATAACCGCAAATCCTAGTAAGAAATAACATATAAACAGATTCAAATTTAAAGCTCACGTGCACTTTGATGGTGCACAAAACAAGATGTGTAAGATAGTAAATTCTAGTTAGATAAGCGATATCCTGCCATTTCCAGTTCCAAATTTATAGGGAAGCAAGCAAATGCCCTCTTGTCAATTTTAATCCAAACTTATGCTGGTCCATTCAATTCCATGCTTCAACCATTTACTAGCCACATGTGTTAGTATGCATGTATTCTAAATAATTTTAACTGCGTGTACACATATTACGACATTTACTTGTTCGCATAAACACAATTTGCTTACATATAATAAGAAATTACCTCAATTCAAATATTTAATTTGAATAACAAGAAGTTGAGAAAGAGAGAAAAAAAATTTTGGGCCTAGGTTCGGCCCAAGCCTGGCCCTAAATATTGGGCCTAGGGCCTGGGCTTGGACCGGGCTTATATATCCCAGAAATTTGGCCCGATCGGCCCTACCCATTTTCCTCTAAGGCCCACTGGGTCGGCCCAAGCCCGGCCCATTGACATCTCTAATGAAAGTAGGGAGGGGCAAAGCGCATATCCTTTCAACTAAGTTCATACCATGAGTGTGTGAGGATGAAGGATTTTAATTAAGATTTGAGGGTATTTAGAAATCCTCCTGTGTTAGACTCATTGTTTGGGTTGCACAAAGGAGAAGTTGCAAAATTAAAGATTTGAAGAGAGGATTAACTACCAAATCCCTAGTTAAAATAACAATTTAAGATGGATGTTCGTCAAACTTTCAATTTATTCATGACATAAGAGTTCTTTTAACTTAACTGGATGACTAAAGGAATAATTTAACTGCTATTCAGGTTGAAGAAATCTTGCTCTTATCCCCATATAGCGATAATTAATGATCGCTAAATGTTTCTAGTGACTTTTGATTGGTGATGGTAAAACACTGTTAAGAATTGTCCCTTAAAGTGTCAGTAAAAGAGTCACTAATAATATTTAGCGACTATTAATTATCGCTATAAGGGATTTGAGGAATATTTCCACAACCCGAGTAGCAAACTAAAATACTATTTCTTGAAAATGCAACCTTATATCCCAACTCCCCCAAGTACCCCAACCATCCCTCGGTCTAAATTCTCTTCATCCAAGAGTATGTCATTTTAACCTTTTAATTATTTCTCACATCACGTATAAATAACTATAAATTGGAAAAAGCAATCACATAATGTTGATTGTTTGGTCACATCTGATATTAAAATGCATGCGTGCGCGCGTGCACACACACAACATTAGTTTAATTCACATCAAAAGACTTTAAATCTTTCATATCTTGCTATATGAAATTCAAATACTTAAATCGTTAGAAGTGTTAACCACGCACTACATTTTAAAAGTCATGGCGATCTCCAACCACAAGATTTTTACTGCCCCAGCTTTCATATAAAGACATTTTTGATAAATTTTCAAGTTCATGATATTCTGAAATCCGTCATCTAAAAATACTCTAGTGACAATCTTTAACACTTCAGCAACAACAACATGTCTTAATTTAGTAATCTATACTACCTATAAAAGTATTAATCTTGTAAATCATTTCGTTCCGTTTTTACCCTTCCGTGATTAAGAATTACTAATGCTCTAAATTATTTTGTTCTGTTTTTACCCCTATTAATTACTCCAATAACAATCCTACTATTGCATATTCTTCATAATGCGTTTATTGAACATTACCAAGAAAAAGTTTACCAATAAGATGTAGGAGAATAAAACAATTTGAAAATTTTCCAGATCACAATGAATTATGTCGTATTTTTCATGCAATTTACAAAGATGGCAAGGGTCAATCATGTGGAGGCAAAGATACATGACATGAACAATCACAAGTCTTGACTGAGACGAGAAAATTCATAATATTATATTACAATAAAACCGAACATACAAAAAATTAGCCAAAGAAAAAAAATAAAATTAGTTAAAATATATGGCACGAAATATCACAACCGATTAAAAGTTGCGGACAAAAAAAAAAACAACAATAACAAAAACAAAAAAAGTTCAAGCTTCAAAAACACTTATAGGAAAAAAAATTGGGTACTGAAAAAAAAAACAGTCAAAAAATTGATCAAAGAAGACATTAAATATATAACGCCAAATATCACAGTTTCGGTTCAAAGACTTTTCCCTTTTCCTTTTGATTGATGCATTTCTCCACACTCTTCCCTTTCCTCTTTGGTTCATCCACTTTCTCTCTATATAAAATCATCTCTTCATTCAATTATTGTAAAAATGTCTGCAATCATGTCTTTTCACTTACAGATTAATCCTCCAAAAAACTTCCCATTCAAATTCCCTCTATCAAATGCCTCAAATCGTCTTCCAAGCTTTAAGTATAGATATTCACTGAACCTGGTAGAGAAGATTGAAGAGCATACATTAATCTTCTCAAATCCTTCATTCTCTTTGCTTTCTTCCAGTGTGACGCCAACATTCTTTACCTACAATTTTTTCATTCTTACTGCAAAAATCCTATATTTAATTAAAAACAAAAATTTCGTTAATAAAATCATAAAACATAAGAAAAACAAAATAACTAGGCTTTGGGGCCAAAACCCCTGATCAAAATCGAGCGAAGAACCTGACAATAAAAAAGTTGTTACAACAGTTTAGGTCTGCCCTTGCATTAACTAGAAGTAGATAATTCCTGACATTAAACTATCTAGAGACTTAGCATGCTAAGAAATTAATCTAAGTTAGATTCAAAACTAGCCGACCACAACCAATCACACGTCCTTAACACCAAACATCTGCCAAACTCAAGTTCCATAGCTACACTATTGGTATGCGCATACTCCTGTAGTGCCAAACACCAACTTAAACGATTAGGTGCAACCTAATTTTAATAGGTATTGTGCCCTATAATAGGCCTGAACACAATAAAGCCTGTACGTTTACCATATTTATTTTCTATTTTCATTTTCATGACTTTCGTATTCGGTTAGAAAATACGCTCCTGTACTTTTTTCATTTTTACCAATAAAAAAAATTAGCTACTTTTTTCTCTTACATTTGATTAAGTTTAAGTAAGAAAAGCTGAAAACACATCGGAGGCGTTTTTAGCTTTTTTCACTGTTTGAGTAATTTTATCTAAAAGAAAATTAAAAAATGATAAAGGTACACAAAAAAAAATCTTTTTTTATCATCAATACAAAAATACAGAAAACGAATATTGTAAACGTAGACACCATTTCTCGCATTTTAGACATCCAAGTTTCCGTCTCTCCTTTTTCTCTTTTTACCTTAAACAGATCTTCTACCGTACCAACTTCAGCATTCATTCTTATAATGCATCTATATCTATACTACCTATAAAAGTATGAATGTTGTACATTATTTTTGAATAATTATATCATTCGTTAATTACGTTTGACTCCCTTTTAAATTTAGTTAAAATTAAATAAACATTAGGTAATGAATCTATTCTAAATATTGTGAAATGAAAAGTGTGACGAGAAAGGGAAAGAAAAAAAAACAAATCCCTTTATTACTCCCTTTATTTTAAATATTGTGAAATGAAAAGTGTGATAAGAAAGGAATAGAAAAAAAAGAAGCAAATCTCTTTATTACAAAAGAAAGCCTTAAGAGACCCTCATGGCCCTAGACACTTCTAAGATCTTTTTTCAAACCTGCTCCCATTTCGAGTTAAGAGATAGATAAATAGACACATCCCATTGCACTGATCGGGGGCATTCGTAGTGACTGAGGGGGTCGAAGACCAAGAAGTGAGTTATTTATACCAAGCATTCTTCCACGCTTTCTTTCCCTTGAATCAAAATTCAATCACAATCAAGTAGAACATTAAGTTCAATTATTTTATTTGTAGCAAACGAGTAGTTAGTTTATCAAAATCCCAGTAAAAATCAGACGAATGTAGTTACTCCCTTTTAATTGTTTGAAATGAAATAAACATTGAATATCGAATTGAGTAACTCTTGAATAAGTTAGCAAACAATTAACTAATTAAAAATTTTAAAAATAAAATCAAAATAAAGAAACTGAAATACGTGAAAAATCAGTTAAGAAACAAAAAACTGTTAGACAAACAAAAAATACAAAAAAAGAAAAACAGGATTAAATATGCATCAAAAAATGGAGAAGAAAAACAAGGATTAAATACGACATTAATTTTAATTGAAAATTTGTTCAGTTATTGTAATTGAAGACCAGGTGCGTTATATTTTATATCGATGAATGCAAAGCACCCGATCTTGAAAATTAAAATCTTAAGCCTTTACCATAAACTAATTTAACAAATTAAAAAACAAAGATGTGAATTCATTCTTTTAATTTCTCCATTTGCTTTTCTTTTCAGTAGTACCATCAAACATTTCTTTAATCCAAAAGCCCAGATATAAGCTTTTTAAACATTGAACTGATTACAATCCCGAACTCAAATATACATTTTTTCTAAAACAAGTCGCAAAACAAATAAAACATAACTAAATTATATTATTTGATCCACAAAAAACTAATGATATCACCTAAAAATTTATTCTCAACCACATATACGTGCAACGCACGTGCTCTATACTAGTTAAAAAAAAGTGCATTTAGCATCACGTATACAGGTTTTGCAAAATGCCTAAAATATCAGCTTAGAATGGACACGCCCATGGGAAAGAAAGAAAGAAGTTAACCCTTTAAAATAATCCACTGAGGGGACCAACCATCAACTATAACTCCAAAATCTTTTGGAATACTGACGATAATGCTACCAAACAAGTATCAATAGTCCGTTTTCTACATCTGCTGGGGAAACTCGTTAATTTCAAAAGTATTTTTGAATTATTCGCTTCCTTGGTTTGACCCCCCGAATTTAGTTACCTTACTCTCAACGGATCCCCCGCGCGCTGGGCATATTGATGATCCAAAACCAAAGATATTGATAGATAGAACTGCTACAAGCTAGTAAGATGGTTAGACCCCCCGGGAAGAACCCAGAGAGAGGGATTCGGTGAGCTACGGTATTGGTGTTGAAAGAAAGAGGAGGCAATGAAATTTTACCATATTTTGTAACCAAAATGAAGATCTTCATTGTATAAAATATAGGTCATAATATAAAGCATCGCTAAATGTGCTTACCAACAAAAAAAAATTGTTGCTAGAAATTTAAAAAATATGCTGCAAAATGACTTTTTCAACAAAACAATGTTGCAAAGTTATTACATACCTCTGCAATAAAACAAAGGATTTTAATTCTAGTAACAAATATGTCAACCAACTCCAGCATTCACATTGAAGTAAAATTAGATCAAGAAGCTGTTTGAAAGTACAAAAATTTTAACACTAATTTTGTACAACTGAAAACTTTAAATATCTAAATTTTTAGAATGAAAAATAAGTTAACATGATTGATAAATCCAAAACAAAAATTTTATAAGTTTATATTTGACCTCATTACTTTTCTCATTTCCAAAACTGTGGTGATGGAAACGGTGGTGGTGATGGAGTGAAAATAGCAGTAGTGGCCAAAATGTGCATGTGAGGTGGTGCATTGATTGCAAAGGTGATGGGAAAATATTGGTGGTGCACTGTATCGGCATGGCGATGGTTGTTGTCCGATGGTTATTGGATGTGATGTTCCCGACAACATTTGACAACATGGTGACAGAGGTTGAGGCGGTAGCATGGTTCTGGTGGTGGTGGTGGTGACGGCGATGCCGTGATAATGGTGGTTTTTGGTCGTGGCGTGATGCTATAATGATTGTGGTAGGGGCAACAACTAAGCCGTAATAATTACGATTATAGAAACATTTACGAGGACGGTGTGAATAGGGACACAATGATTATCACAACAGCTCTAAATTGGCGGAGGTAGTGTAGCCAATAAAAATAGTGGCTACGTCACAGTTATGGTGTTGGTCTCGGTAAGCGTGGTCAGGACATCATGAGAACGAATATTCATTTTACATAATCTTTTGTTCAATAGCTTTTGATTAGCCCACTTAGAATGAAGTAAGGCATGTGCAAATATAAAATTTGGCTCACTCTAAGCATAAATTAAAATTTTAACTGATACATTATCAAACATTATTAAATGTACTGAGTTTAAAATTTTAAATTTTAAACACTTAAATGCTTTATCAAACACACCCTTACAAATAACAACCCTTACAAATAACAATGATAAAACTACAATGCATCGTACACATAATGTGTTTTATAGACTGTTCATTCGGAGAATCACATGATAAACAATTCTAAAATGACCATATGGCACTATCTGGATTGAGATTTGCAATACCTACCAAAAGGGAGTCATATGCAATTAAGCAAGAAACAATTTATGCAATTCTACGGCTGATTGCAATGAACAACATTGATAGAGACCGATTATATATATATATATATATATATATATATATATATATTCTTTTAGCAAAGTAAGCTTCTTACCGTGTGTTGAGATTAGTTACGATAGAGCCACAACTTTAATTGACTTTTTATAAATTTAACCAACCAACTAAGAAAATGTAATCTCAACCTACTCAGTTGTAAGATAAATTAGGATAGGTTAAACCCTTTTTCCAATGAATATCTTGAATTAGGCATATAAAACACGTTCATATTTTGCTGGTAACTTCAATAAAAAGAACCATCACTTGGGCAGCAACGTTGCCCACCTATCACCACCCCAAACACACCACCAACAGCTGTTGAAAGGATTTAATATTTTTTTCCTCAATCTTCATTAGTAACACTTATAACCCGAAAACACCAAACTCAGATCACTGCCAATCACAAGCCACTGAATGTTGTTGTCTACCATCGCCACTAACCAAAATTCCTGAACAATAGACCCACCACCATCATCAACCACCACCATAACCGTATACAACCGCCACACCACCAACATATACACAACTGAAACACCAAACCTCTAACATCTCTCACAACCCCATACCAAATATCATCTCTCTTTCCTTCTCTCTCCAAATATCCCTCTCCAATTTGCTACATCTGTAGGAAATCGTGTTGGATCATGACAGAGACGTTTGGCTCGATAAAAATATCATGAAAGATCTTGATACACACTCTGTTTAGTTTCATTGACAACTCAATACATGTGTTTTATCGTTCAATTGTTACTACCATAATTTTGGGTGATGTTGGATAGTTACGAATTGAGGGGTTAGGAAGTTACGACGAGTGATGGTGACGAGTTAGGAATAATGGGTCGTGGTTCGAAGCGTTCTATGTGCTTGGTTCGAAGTGTTCTATGTACTGGGCTCGGAACGATATATCAAATGATGAAGAGAAAAAAGCCCCCCCCCCCCCCCCCCCCGGCCACAGTAAATTCAAAACAAAAGCTTTGTCAAATACATCCTTGTAATTGAAGAATAAAAATATATACCAAGATTAATGAATGAAATTACAAAAACATGCACAGATGAATGGGTAAAAGACTTATGAATGGTAAAATAAATCAACAGCAGCAGCAAAAAAACTAAGAACACATAAAAACCAACACAAAAAAGACTATTCTTTTCTCCTAGATATTCAATAACCAACTAAAATAAACCAAATCAGGTAACTATAGGCTAAAAACAAGATAAGACTAAATAAAACAACAAATCAGTATACACCAACTCACTGTTAACTACACCGCTGTAACCTATCGTCGATCTGGCATCTTAAACGCCACCTCCTCTCCGGCCATCTTCCTTTTCTGACCATGCCCATTGGCCAACCACCGACCCTCCACCTTGACCCAATAGAAACACCAGCCCAAACCCTAGAATCACCGGTGCTCACCCAAAGCCCCGGAATCACCCCCCAACTCATTCAATTAAACTCAAAACGTATTAACCCAACCCAACCCAACCCAACCCAACCCAACCAAAGCTTATTACACCCCTAAGTCAAGTAAAGGAAGAAGCAAACGAAAGGAAAGGGTAAGCATGCTCGTACACGTCACGCGATGCCGAAAAATCTGGGAGTTCAAGAACAAAGTTAAAACCGGAAACCAAGAGTTTGCCCGTCACAAGAACCCAAGTGCGAAGCATCCACAAGGTCAATGGCGGAGCCAAAAATTTAGTTCAAGGTGGGTACCTAATAGCCAAAAAAATTTTGTTTAAAATATCGTTGTCAAGGAGTTAAACCTAATAAATTGATGAACATTGGCCAAAGGGGCAAAAATAAGGATTTCAATTCGAACTTTTCAAATCGTCAGGTGAGCAGTGTATTCAACTTGTTCAGGAAAGCTCCCAACCAGTGTTAAATTCTCCCAATTGCCAAATTCTCACTTCCTATTGCGTGGAGGCAATGGAGCAATTCTAGTAATAAGTGCAAGGATGGTGGCTCTGTATTTGGAAAAAAAAAGTTAAGATTCTTCGTGATTTTTAAGCTAAAAGAGTTGTTGTGAAAAAATTAGAGAAGACACTGATAATTTGGGAAAAAATATTTGAGGAGAGGCAAAAGACCATGATGAATCGATAAAGCTGGAAGAATAGATGAATCGATGATTCGAGCAATATATCACGACTTCAACATTTCAAGCGTGACTGAATCTACCGTCTACGAGACTATTCTGGTCGGCGGAGGTAGACATGCCGACAATAAGGGGACTGCGGAGAAGGTACTGTGCTCTGTGCCTCTCTCTATTAACTAGCTTTCAAACTTTGGAAATAGAGGGACTTTAAAAATAATAGAGAATAAAGAAAAAATTTTGTGTTGACTTTAAGAGCAGACCTTTTTATTTATTTGTGTAAATTTAGTATTTTTAATGGCTAAAAAGACATTTTTTTAAACTATTTTTAAAATTTTCAAATAACTAATTAACATATAAAGTGACTGAAAATATTTCTCTGTTTAAGTATTTTTAAAAATTTTAGATGAACATTTTTCTTATTTAAGATAAAATACATCATTAGAATAAAAAATTCACTAAGAAACAGGTGCGCAGTGGCCCCCCATTCCCTCCGCCCCTGCACAAGGGGTACAAAGAAACATGGTTTACGTCCAACTCTTTGCTACGTTTAAGTCGAGCCTAGGCCCTTCAGAATTTTAGTTGAATTCCTGATCAGCTAAGTGCGATCAAGCGCACATTCTGAAAATCCTTATATAGAAGGGTGTCACACTGAAGAACCGAGCACGAGGAAAAACTGATAAAATTTGCAACCAGAAGTTGCATTACACTCACCTCCTGCCGACTCATCGTTGCGCGCCAATTAGGTTTCCATGATGTAACTTCACGAGAAGATATGTTCTTGCTCAGTGGGTACTTTTGAATGTACGTGCACTAAGAAATAAGAAGTGCACTCCATGTACGTAGACAAGGAGGACAAGCCAACATCTCTACTATACAAAACCATTAAGAGGTTCCATATTGTACACCGAAAAAACAGCAAAACATCACTGGTCCAACTTGATCCGAAAGCTAGCTAGACCCAGTAGAAAGAGAAGGAACTTGCTGAAATGTTTTGCCTCTAGAAAACCGGCTTTATCAAAGCTCCGACATATTACAACTATGCCGAAGCGTGAGGCTGGTGTCGCGCTTTCTCCTTCACTTTCACATCGTCATGCTCCTCTTCGTACTCTTCATTCATGAATACATCAAAAAATTAGGATTTACAGTACACAAGGCAATAAATATAGAATTATTGAAACGGATCGGTGTATCAACTAGGTTGGTGCCTAAAGCTGATGACTTGATTTTTTGGTGCAACACTCTCCTTAAATTAACCAAATTATACTTCCACTTATCTAATCGTGTAAACCAAGTAGCTGATGCAAGTTAATACAGCAACTAATTTCATGCAGACAAACTTGGTTCGAGTCTAAAGCTGATGACTTGATTTTTCGGTGCAGAGACTATCCTTGGACCAAATCAATCAGACTCCCAATTATCTAAAGGTGCAACTTGTTGACGCAAGTTTATACAGTAACTAATTTCATGCAGACAACCGGTTATCTAATTAAGATAATTCAAAGCCACTTACCATGCCCAAGGTGGGGCTACGCTTATATTAATAACCATGCTTTGTTAAGCTATGTCAGGCGTGACTTAAATTTCAACAAAGCGACTTCCAGAAAAAGCGACCACCACGAGTGTCCATCAAGTCGTATTTCATCCTTTTCATCCTTTAAACGTACTCTTGAAGCATCTGCTGCGTTATTTATACTGTTACCACGTTTGGGGCACAGACATAATATAGTTTTGATTTACAAAAAGTTAAAAAAATCACAATAGATAATATTGTAAATTAATGGGTGGATTCTAGAAAGAGAGGAAGAGCTTACATATCGGAAATGGTGAGAGAGAATTAGGAGGGGAGGAGTTGTGTATAGTTACAGATGAATGGAGAGAGAGAGAGAGAGAGAGAGTATGGCTAGAAACATTTAGAACTGGAGCAAAGGTATTGCCTTAGGCACCTCACCCAGCTCGGGAAACGGTATTGCCACTCCAAAAATCTACGAAACCCCATCACATGAGTAATGGGAACATTGTGAATATGAAGTGGGCTAGTTCACTTTTCAAATGTACATTCCTACCTATTTTTGCCAGAAGAAAGAGATATCGGGGTTAGGAGCTAATAATATTCCTTTGTGGTGGGTGTTCTGGACTACACTTTTGACTTTTGCACAACTAAAAACAAACAATTCCACAAATAATCTAAGGGCTTGTTTGAACTCACTTATAGTTTTGATTTTTAGTTTTCAAAAAAACAAAAGCAAAACTAAAATCAGTTTAGTTTTATTTTTTTACAAAAACAAATGGGTGTTTGATTACACAGTTTTAATTTTAAACTTTTTTTTTGAGTGTTTGATTACCCAATTTTTATTTTGAGTTTTCTCTTTGGTGGAGACAGGAGGGGGGGGGGGGGGGGGGTCTTAAAACAAAAATCAAACTGAAAGTCCAAAACTCCAAAAATAAAAAATAGCCTCATTTTAAAAACCGGTTTTCAAAATTGAAGAGAAAAAAAAAACTGTGTTTCAAACGCATTTTTCCCTCTCGTTTTAAAACTGAAAACTTAAGTGACTTCAATTAATGCTACCTAAAATGCCGTTTGCTAAAAAGAAAAGTAGAAGTGAGCATCAACTTAACGTAGTAGAAGTAAAATACACATGTTCCACTTCTCGCCGATTGCGATCGCCGCAATGGTTGCAGCATCTATTGGCATCAATACTTAAGTAGATGCAGATTTAGGTTATGCAGGTCATACACGTTTCTGTACACAGATTTTTTTCCTCTCGTATATCCGGAGGTTGTGGTCGTGTTAAGACTATTTTGGAGGCAGGGTTTGCGTGTACACAACTGCTGCTTATCACACCTCCAGTTAAGTCAATCCTACTAAAGCATATCAAACGTCCAGATGGGTCAATCATACCAAAGCATTCACAATTAGCGACCACAAACATAAAAGCAGCCTGATGTACCTCTAAATTGGGTTTTTGAAGAACTCAATACAAAGTTTGTAACGAACACTAATAACAAGTGGTTAGGACTTTAGTGAGTGTGAGAAAGCTTATTACCAGGAGAAATATTACTAGGAGACTTCACATTGACCGTCTTAACCTTGTCATCTTTGGGAAGAGGATCGTTTCCTCCATATATCCCTCCAAATCCATCATCATCAGACCTTGTCGCATAACCCTCACCATAGGTCTTGGACATTATGTCCCTAATCACGCCATTAGAGTCAAAGTTAGCATACGATGTAGAAAACAATAATTTAGCATAAGATAGCCGGTAAGCAGCTTAGCGACTGATTACTGCTACCTCTCTTACACAGGAAAAAAGGTGTTACAAGAGAAATTGCATACAGAAGCATTTTCTTGGATTTAATGTTCTAAATACTTTTGACGAAAAAACGTTATCATTACCCCTCATTTATCTTAATATACTCGACGTCTGTTGCTGATTAATATTGAGCAGTAGTAAGCTGAGAGCAAGACAATTTAAAAAAAAAAAAGAGGTCGGATGGCAGCCAAATTTGGACGATGTAGTAACACCATCAATCAAGCTTTGGGCCTCTTGCTGGCTAATTGGGCTCGAATTAACAAGCCACGCTTGGGAGTGTCATGTTTGGTCTAACCTGGCGAATTGATATAAAGAGCAGTTCGAATGCCTTAGTGGGCTTGGAAGCCCATTCAGATGCCTTTGTGGCGGCCATAGTAACAAGATTCACGATTTTTTTGGCGATATTCGCGAATTTATCACGATAAATTGCTAGAATGTCTTAATCAAGATAAATTCGGGATATCTCGCGAGTTGAAGTTCCTCATCCTTTTTCAAGAAAAAGGTAGAAACAAGGCTTCCTCTTGGTGGAATTCGAACCCGGGTAATTCTAGCTGTTACTAAGCTTTATGCCATCACACCACCCCATGTTTGTTACTTAATTCAGCAAAATAAATACATATTCTAATAAGCCACACATAATTATAACACCCTCATCATACATTTTCTCTCATTTGTTTTACCTATCACTTAAAGAATGGAAGATTTTTTATATTTTTGTTATTTCAGTTACATACTTTACAAAATTTTATATAATTAAAATTATTGTAACTTGTACGATTAATTACCGAATTATTCTCGATTTACAATACGAATTTTGTAATTATTATTGATTCAATGACGTAGTTCTCCGAATAATTTCGGAATTCCGGATTATTGCCATATATCGAATAATTCTCGAATACCGAATTTGTTACTGTGGTGGTGGCCGAGCGCCTTGATAAGGGTTGCCACGTAATTAACCAAAGTGGGAAGAAAATTTTGACCCAACAACAAGAGAAGAACACAGGGCTTTTCGGCTGTGAATCTTTCGTGCAACTAAGGACGTTCTCTGAGTAAAGTGGAGGACTGATTGGAAGTCTTCCTTTATCCTCTCACGGTGAGTTTCTTTGTGCACTACGATTACGCTAACAGTAGCAGCTTTCTTCGGATTTGTGATTACTTCGGCCAGGTTAAAAACGAAGTCTACAACTTGATGTAGATAAGCTTAGAGCAAAAATTTGAGAAGAACCATTGTATTATTTTACAGTTGAGATGCTGAATATTATATATTAGCCCCGTGGTTGTTTTCCTCTCTTTAAAACTCTTGCTAATTGTGGTAGATTAGCTAGTGTTGGTGAGTTTTTTTATTCTTGGTGGTGATATTTCCCACTCCCTACGGGCACAAGCCTGAGCTCAAACTCCAAAAAAATTGGCCCGCGATCCTAACCGGAGTTAAAAATGAGAGATGTGAAATTCAATAATATGTTTGAAAAAAGTTGGAAAATAGTCTTTGAGATTGATATTTAGCAAATCAGAATCTGGAAATGATAAACATACACAAAATTGCCAGAACAAGAAAATGAAAACGAAGGTGGCAACGAAACGGAGCGTAGCGGACCACTGCTTTTGGTGCAACAAGTTCATCGCCATATATATCCAAGTACAAACAGAAACTGAAATTCTAGTAAACAGCACAGGTCATACAAGCAAAACACAAACAGAAACTGAAATCCTAGTACAGGAATCCAAAAGAAATGGACAAACATATACAAGAGAAGGGGTAAAAACAAAAAAATACGAACCCGGTATGAGGTTTATGCTCCTGACCAGTGATGTCCATCTTCTCCACGTTCTCCGTGCCCAAGAAATCAGCACCTGAACCTGCACCTGCACCTGCCTGCTGGAATCTAACCCCCGAAGTTTTGCAGCCGATATGGTAAGGAAGAGATGACAGGAAGAGAGGGGTGGTAGACGACGGTGACTGTGCTCGAACAAGTCTGAGGGCGTTGAGCATCATTTTATGCATGCGGTGGTCTGTGAGAAGAGGCATAAATACATTACTTGCAGACAAAACCGGCATAGAGACGAGGAGCAAATTTGGATTGAGCTCTCTGCGTTTCACACGTATGCTTCCAGCGATTTCTTCTGGGTTGTGAGTGTTTCACACGTATCAGATGGAGGGACACGCGGGCATTCTACAGGAGAAGAGTTGATGTCACACCTCACCTCAGCAACATCTTTTTTTAGAAGATAAATATTATACATAATAAACTGTGCCGGTCATGCAAAGAGTTGCAACATATATTATAGATATCGAGCATAAAAAGTTAGGAGTTAAGCATTGTCCATTATGCATTCATAGATAAAAAAGTATCTAATTCCTAATCCCATGTCATAGAGACTTCTAATCTAGCCTTGCAAGCAAAAGTGACAAGTCTGACAATTTTTTGAAGTAGTCGTTTGCTCCCTAATATTACCCGAAAGCGAGTAAAATAGAAACTGATCTTGCAAATATCATACAAAATAGGGGTAGCAATGGCACTAATCGCCTCCGTTCTCGATATCTGGGCAATTAAACGATCAGAATTAATATAGAAGACATTATGGACCAGATGATTTTGTTTTGCCCATTTCAAGGTATTTAAAACAGCAAGAGCTTGTGAAGTAAAATGGTCTTGAGAGTAATATGTGCATGCAAAGGAACCCCATCTGTGTCTTAACGACTTTGAAATGCAGATCTCAAGTCCACATCTTTGCCTGTGATGTTGGAAATAAGATCTTGTTAACACGAAACATATTTGTCGACCATGACACGAGCAAATGTTATCATGAAAATTGTACAAGGCTATTGGTCTGTAAAATGATGATTGGAACGCCTTCACTATCCCGTTTTTCTGTAGCCCTGATGATGTGTCAAGAAATGAATTCCAGGTAGGTTGGACTTGAGCTTGAACTGTCCTTATTATGATTATCTGATTGAAAGCTTCTCCTTTGAAGATAACAGCATTACGATGCAGCCAGATCTGCCATATTGTGATGAATATGGTGGTTGCCATTTTGGATTCATAGCTTTTGGGAGCATTTCCTTTATTGATCCATGCTATGAGCCACTCCATGAAGCTTGGAATATTTGGTTCCCTTTGAGTTTGAATTGCCAATCTGAACCATAACGCACGCGCGCCAGAGCATTTGAAGAAAACATGATTGAGTGTTTCCACGTGTGAATTGCAAAAGCTGCATTTCATATCACACCTCAACATCATCTTGTTCTCCCGTTCCAAGCTATAAGTCGCCGGTTTGCAAAATTTATTTATTTATTATTATATATAGTATATATCATATCATATGTGTGAAGGTAAAATCGTGGGAATGACTATTGCTAGTCAATTATGTATCACATCACACAAATATAAAAAGCAAAACCTCAATTTTAGGGTTATAAAAATATAATATTCTTTTTATTCTTTTAATTCTTTTATATTTTTATATTAATATAAAAATTATATTATAGTTTTATATTATAATATTTTTATATTATCTAAAAATATAATATTCTTTTGCAGCAACACCTTCTTTTCTTATCTCAATCTTAATTTATCTAAAGATAAAAGCATAAGAAAACCTATTGTTTGTCAATACATTTTATCTATACAATAGATAAAGGCAGGATATCACTTTTTTAGGGTAGTAAAAAAATGAAAGTTATAAGCTTCCGACATGTGGCATCTTTAAATAAAGAAAAAATCTAAACTTAACTGTCTTTTTCGAATAATAATAATAACTTCCACTAAAATTGAGGGGTTGTGATCCATTATTAGCCCTAGCAAGTTGTCAGCGCGATTTGATTTTTCGTCGTCTGCTACATAATGTAGTGGATGACGAAAAAAATGACCACCCTAACTTGCGATCTGACTGTTCACAGCGCGATTTGGACGCCCCAAAATTGATAACTTACGACCTTCTCCATAAAAATCTCCACACCTGCCCATTTTTCAACTCTCTTCATAGCATGGTCATGGTAACATGGAGATGGGTAGTCACCATTGCCATCTTCCACGAATGAATAAGGTGGATTAGGAATTCACTTTATTTTACATTGTGAAAAATATTTCTCTCCCTCTCACACCTATCATACTAGGGACACAATACAACCGAAACACACGAATATAGATAGATGTTTTGTACTTTATATATACTAATAATTGATGTTTTGTCGTAGACGATACGTTTCTTTTGCTTATTTTAATTTGGTGATCTAAATTTTAACTTTCTTACGATTACAACATTGCTATTTAAAGGTAATCGATTGAAAGTTTTTCTTTTAAAAATTTCATGAAATAAATTTGTTTATTGTGGTTTAACCCAATATAGTAATATCCTTAACATTCTATTGCTACGCATATTATTATGACATGAAATCAACGTCACCGTTGATGTAATAAGGTAGTAATTTTGATGTTACATTTCTATTTTTATATTAATGGCAAGTGTCAGGAAAATATAACTGTAACGCCCCTGCGCCTTGCACCAAGCCCAAACATACTCACAAAAATTAAAATTGCATACTAGGAAATAAGGGGAAGATTATCCTTGAACTTCTCTTCAATCTCTCTCTTTCTCTTTATCGATTTTTTTGCCCAAAATCCCTATTTTCGCTCTATTTCCTTCTTTCTCTTGCTCTGTTTCTGCTTCTTCTCTTTTTCTTTTGCTTTTCCTTCTTCACCTGAATTTCCCTTTTGTTTTCTTTTTTTTCTTCCCCCTTATCCAATCTATTATTAAATAGTTTATCTAGCTTAGTCATGCAAGCTAGTAGGTGGTGGCAAACCCTAAAAAAACATGATTTTCTAAATTATTTTTATAAATTACAAAAGACCCCCCAAACTTTACATAATTACAAAATAAACCCCAAATTTTGCGTGATTGCATTTAAGCTCCAAAATTATTCTAATAATTCTCAATTTAATTAAATGCCCCAAAAACATATAATGGCGCTCATTTCATTATTATTTTTTTCATCACCAAGAACATCAATTACCTTTATGCCCCCAGAGTTTTCCAAAATTACAAAAATGCCCCCCAAAATTTTAAAATTATATTTTTGCCCTAGAATCTTTTTAAGCTCATACGCACTACTAATACTCAAGCATTGCTCAACTTTAAAGTCCATTTATTTTTCGGAGCCCCAATGGTTATTTTAATTGACTCCCGAAATTCGGGATATTACATTCTCCCCCCTTTATAAAAATTTCGTCCTCAAAATTTCTCTCGGATATCCTATCATTTATAACATCTAGATACTACGCTTCTGTTGCATCACTCCGATAACTACCATATAGTGGCTGAGCTACATCTGACTTTGCCGCCCAGATTCCTGTCCCGTAGATAACCGAACGCAACTATTTAAATTCCTCCTCATAATACAAAACGTAACCCTGTCAAGTCATCCCTTCACTTAAACTAATCTAGAACTTCATGAACAATAACTTTGCTAATACAAAATTCAATGAGCTAAACCTACCCACTCCAAATTCAACATATAACAAATAGATTAAATCAAAACTTATTACAATAGGCTTTCACTGCATTATACTGATACCTCAAAACAACGAGTTCCAACAATTGCCAAGTTCATCACCGAGAGACGTGTTATCTTAACATATCTATGTATTGCATACCTACGGTCCTGCTTACACTTCACAGTATGACGGAAAACTATAACCACTATGGTTTCACTACACACTCTGGTGCCCTATCTCACGAGCCCAGTCTATTATTGAATCCGTCATCTAGAGATGTGTTTTCCTTACGTAGCACAACTTATGATTTTCGGATACCTATGTATTTATTTTCACTAGAGTATAAGACTCTCTATTACCAAATCACTTTCGATTCATAGTTACATTATTTACAAAAAAAACTCACAGTATTATTTTTCGATCATCTACTTTGAATAAACCGTTAAAAATCTCCCGGTTCCAAAAGCAAATAATTAGCAATCTATTATCGTGGGTTCAGCCAAATTTCCATCTTATACCAAATCATCAAATAGCTTATCCAAACCTAATCCCTGTTCCCAAAGAATATTATCGCTCAGAGATTATTTGAGGCTTAGGAATCTACTTAATCTCATATCCAGGTAGGGGAAACTATACCAATAACGATAATAATAATTTCAATCAGGCAATCAAAATACAAAAATCTTTAACAAAATCATGTATATTGGTTCTCGAGATTCACAACAGAATTCATTGACATTCCAGAAGAAACGACAGACACAGAAACGATGATATAGGTCTGGCGAAGCAAAGTCAACCCAACGACTTAGAGCAATCAAAATCAGAAGGAGCTATTGGTTCTTAATAAGATTCGTAGCTTTCACATGGCCAATGGGTCAGATACTACCCCATCAAGTCCAATTGATTCAAAAAGACAGATAAATATTCTGAAAAAGAATAAGACGTCTCATCATGAATGACATCTTCGTTGATGTCTCAGCGTAAGCTGACATTCAATTAAGTCGTCCTTGAGTTCAATATGCAAAAGAATGAATCAGATGACAGAGTAAAATTTCTAATCCCTTCTTGTACCCTTAAACCAAACCTTCAGTCTTAACACTGGGCATCTTTCCAAAACAGTACTCTTACTTATACATCAAATCACCAACTCAACTAATGTTTATACCTTCTAAACTTTCCAAATACGACTAGGGTTTTCCCTTATAATAAACGGATGCGTGATTAGCAAATCACCAATTCACACCTAGTATGATGGTAAAACCCTAAACAACAAATGATACGAGGTCCATAGAAGAATCTCTATCCCAAATATAGACTGCACAATCACAAAAAATCGTCAAAACAATCAAGGACTCTCCCAATGGAGCACTTTTTGCAAAAAAAGAAACAGTTCACAAGGTACAGGTTCTCACCCTCAATAACTATGCAAAAGTAAAGGAGACCAAAGAATACGTCATTCTGGATTCAAACATTATCCGAGCATCTTATGGGTTAACCTATAATGTACCTGACACCATGGCATCGGGTGTAGCAGCACCCTGAGCGGACATTGAATAAAGTATAACTGATGTCCCAGGCCTCTGCTCCCGTTGGACTTGAGACTGGTGAATCTACTCTTGTCGACCTTGGCCTCTTCCCCATTGAAGACCTTTGCTTGTTGATACGCTTGTTATAGGTCGGGATAGGAAGTTGGCTGATTATTCCTAATAACTGGACAGTTTCGGATCGAATGTTCCACACTGCCGCACCGGAAGCACCCACCGGTTTCTGTAACATGGCCCACCGTCGTGATACTTCCTGCATATGATGCATAGGGTATCCAAGGAAGTTGACATGCTACCCTGACCAGTACGCCGTACAGGTTAAATTCTAAAATTCTGTAAGGGTCCAAATCTAGTATTTTGGGCTGGTCGAGCGCCTACACCCTGTGCTCCTTCGAATCCCATACTCTGCCCAGGTCTAGGCCCCTGAGCCGATGCTGTAATATCCTGAAATTTGAGAGCTGGTTAAAAATACCATCTGGGCTCCGAAAAAATAAACGGGCACTAATTTTGAGTAATACTCGGGTATTAGAAGCTTGTGGAAGCTTAAAAGAATTTTGGGGCAAAAATGTAAATTTTGAAATGTTGGGGGCATTTTCGTAATTTTAGAAAACTTCGGGGGGCATAACTGTAAATTGATGTCTTCGTGACGAGAAGTAATAAAATGGGTGATAGTATGTGTTTTAGTGATCTTTAATCAAATCATACTTTATTTGGGGCCAAAAGGTAATTAATTAAAGTTTGGGGTTATTTTGTAATTTTAAAAACTTTGAGGGTCAAATTGCAAATTTTGGAAACTTGTACCTAGGTGTCAAAATTTGAAAACAAATGGGTCATAAGTTGGTCACACCTCCTACTTAAAATTTTGATGACTAATTATATTATAACATAAACTAATGAATAATTTAATGTATAAGAAATTAAATAGAAGAAAAAGAAAAGAAAACATAAAAGAAATCGGGAAATTCAAACAGGAACAAAATAGAGGAACAGTAACATAAGAAATGGAAAAGAGAGAGAGAGAGAGAGAGAGAAGGAAACAGAGG
This sequence comes from Escallonia herrerae, assembly GCA_033070095.1. NCBI lineage: Eukaryota > Viridiplantae > Streptophyta > Magnoliopsida > Escalloniales > Escalloniaceae > Escallonia > Escallonia herrerae. The sequence continues at coordinate 38,765 of JAVXUP010001728.1, forward strand.
TGAAGAACATGATTCAGGAAAGGGAACCATCAAGAAACAGAATCAGAGAAAGCTAGATATAAGCTGTAAGGAGCAAATTCCTTTTGCTTGTTTATGTATATATATCTGTAATTACATGTTTTAGAGGGTATGTGTGTAAGGATGATCATGGGGCAGAGATGACCACGACTGTGATTCATGTGTCTTGCGTGAAAGAGGAGTGATTTTGTGGGTAACAAGTGATGGGAGGGTGTAATCCGTGAGTTAGTGTGTGTTTCGGTATAAGGTGAGTGTGTGTTCTTGACTATAGTGTGTATGTGTGTATCATTTGTGTGTGCACAGGTGAAGCAGGGGGAAAGGAACAACTGTAGGTGCTTGTGGGTGTGTAATTGTGAGTATAGATTTGGTTATTGTGCAAATGGTGTGTATAATTGTGTGTGTGTAAAGGTGTGGGATAATATGTGGCTTTGAGTGAGAGTGAGAGTGAGAGGTCTGTGAGCTGGGTGTATTCAGGCAAGGCGTGGGACTTCTGGGTTTTTGATGAGGAAGAAGTATGTACAGGAAGGAAAAGGGTCTAGGTTAACCCTTTAACTCATAAAGTGTCGCTAAAAGTATTTTAGTTTAGCAGTTTATCCTCTAGTTTTTATAACCTGTTTAGAGACCTATTTGGGCAAAGTCAGAAAGAGTAAACCCAAATTTTTTTATGAGACGCACGCTCTGGAAAATTTTGGGAATTTTTGGAGTCCGCAAAGAGCGCTAAATTGGAGCACCGATTAAATAACTTTATCAAATAATTTAGCATATCAAATCAAGCTATTTTGATCTGAAAATTTTATGCATATCTTATTTTACAGATATGATTCATTATCTAAAATTTAGGGCCATTCCAAGGCTGAGAGGTATTTTTTGCGAAACTAATCTTTTAGCGCTCGGTCCGGACACCGGTTCGGGATTTTCGGGCAAAACATTTTTAAAATATTTTTTAGACCAGAAATAACATCAGGATGTTTAAAATAGTGGTTTAAGATATTTTTGAGATTTTTTCAGTGCCGGAAACCCCCAGGGGTGTTTTGGTAATTTATCACCCTGAAGGGGTATTTTGGTAATTTTACCTATGAGAGGTATTTTGAAGTAAATTTACATACAGTAAGATTATTTTAGTGACTTTACTTATGGAAAAGTCATTTTAAGAATTAAAGTGTAACGAGGGGTATTTTGGTAATTTGCCACCCGAAGGGGTATTTTGGTAATTTGACCTAAGAAAGGTATTTTGCATAAATTTACATATGAGAAGCTTATTTCAGTGATTCTACTTACGGGAGGACCGTTTGGGTGATTTATGTCCGAGAGGGGCATTTTGGTAATTTTACACCCTAGGGGCGTTTCTGTAATTTTCCATACCCGGTAAGGGGAGGTTCATTTTGGGAGCATGCGTGAATTCGTATTACGTTATACTTTTGTTCTGTAGGCTGTATTCTAATGGTTCGATTATTCCATTTAGGTTAAAGCTAACGACTTCCGGTTAGGATAATTTAGCTGCAAATTCAGGTAAGAGATTCTATCTGAACCTTGGGTAAGGACTTTTGTCCGAACCCTTATTCGATTACTTGTACTCGTAAGTACTCCTTTGATATATTTACGGCTAATGCCGAATTCTGAGTTATGTATTGATATCAGCATGTTCTTGCCCAGAAAACCTTAATGTTGAACCTGAATCGGTTATTTGGAAATCTTGTGATGCTTGCATGTTATTGCAGGCTGAGCAAATTTGATAATTGTCTGTATCCACTCTCCCAAATTGTTGTGATTATATTCGATAATCATTCGCAGTCGTTTTTGTTGTTTATCTGTGATTTTTCTTCTGAAATTTTGATTTCTTCTGAATTGTTATGTCTAAATCTGATATCTGTTCGTAATCGTTTTTGTTGTTTATCTGTGATTTTTCTTCTGAAGTTCTGATTTCTTCTGAAAATCCCGAAATGCTGACTTATGTCAATATGATTATTGTTATGAGAACCCGAATTGATTTCGGGGATATGAGCTTATGTTAACGCTCATTGATATTGTTAATTTATGTGTTGACCTGGATACCTGTTTAGTGGGGATGAGGTATAAGGTGGTTGAATCCTTCATGAAACTCAGGCTAGTACCCAAGTGGACTAGTAATCATTTTAGTACATCATGCATGAGTATACTATATAAGCTTGCCATAATGGCATTGCAATCGCCCAGGATCAACATTTGATTTTTTGATTTTCTTTAGCTAGAATGATTTGTGTTTGGGTTGAAAGCCCTTGACAAACATTCATTGTACTTAGCTAGAAGGATTTGTAATTGGGTTGAAATCCCCTGACAAGCCTTTATCGTATTATCTGATTTGATTTCTGCTTAGGTTAAAATTCCTTGGGAAATCTTGTTGTATTTTCAAAATGAATTTCTGCTCGGATTGAAATCCCTTGAGCAAGGGAAATTTTCGTGGTACTTGGAAATGCTGACTTGAAAAGGGTCTTCTATTGATCATTTAGGATTTTGTTCTGATTGTTAATATTTATTTTGGCATCTATTTCTGCTGAATTTTGATCATTTTGGGTAATCATTGAGTTTTGATCTTTCGAAGTGTTTTGAAAATCATCGTCGGTTGGATTTTTCGGAGTCGTGTTATAATCTCTTTTGTAGTCCTTGTACGACCTTACTGGATTACCCTTCGTTTGGCTCCCTTCTGCAGGTGATGATCAAATGTAGCATGTTCGGGAATGGGTTAGAGTCTGTGTGAGATCCCGATGAGCCCATCACTACTGTGTAGGGAGACCCCTGCGTGGGTCAGTTTTGTCAACTCGTTCTATAAGAACTTGAGTTTGTAAAGAACCTAGATCTTAATAGTTCTAGTTTGAGTAGTTTTGTAATATTGAATGTGAAGAGTTTGAGTTGATATCGGATTCACTGTTTTGGAACTATGTGTTAGTGAATAGGATTTGACAGGTTTGATGTGATCCGGTAAGTTAACGACCCGGGAGTTCGGGGCGGCAGAGCTCCGGATTTCGGGGGCGTTACAGATGCTAACCTAAACTGCTGATTCTGCCCCATCCAGGGGCCTTGGGTACCCTGTTGTACTGACTATGCAAACTGCTGACGCTTGGCAGCCTCTACAAATTCACCCTAGGAAAACTCTTCCCTGGTTCTCTTCTGTCTATCTCGCTTATGTTCATACCGTTCCTTGCTGTTGGACTTGGATCGCTCCAATGCACGCGCCAAGTCTACACATTCTTTATAGCTCATTAATTGAGCCGAAATCACTTCATCCCTTAATCCTGGCCTAAGGCTCCACTCAAACTTCCGACACCTATCCTCTTCAGTTGGCAACATCCACATTGCAAATCTGGCAAGGCGTGAAAACCTCATTTTGAGAATTCATCTACCGATTCTTGATCTCCTTGCATCACAATGATAAATTCTCTTAACATTCGTTCACAATAGTTCGTCGAGAAATACCGGTCAAAGAACAATTCTTTGAATTGTTCCTAAGTCATCTCATCCAATTGTTGGCGAGTCGAACTCCTTTCCACCATTTTCCACCACTGTTCAGACTCATCCCTAAGTTTATAGAGAGAAAATTCAACCTTTTGCCTCTCGCTGCTGCAGTGAATGGTTCGAAAGATTTTCTCCATTTCATCAATCCAGTTCTCTGCCTCCATAGGGTCCAATGACCCCCTAAAGCTAGGCGCATCTTGTTTGGCAAATTCACCTAGGGTACTCTCATCTTGAGGTTGTGATTGTGATTGAACCGGATTCTGTACTCCTTGCTGTTGGTTAGCCAGATTTTGTGCCATCACGGTCAAAATCTGGTTCATAGTGTTTAGAACTGCAATCATTAGTTCTGGGTTCTACTGCTCCTTCCCATTAGGTTGATATACCTCCCTATTGAGAACCTCGCGGCCCTTCGTACTATCTCTGCTTCCAGTTCTATGAGAGCGAGCCATACTGGTACAATGAACAGTGATCAGTGCACACGACACATGTCTAAAGAACAGTATGATTACAAGTTAAAGGTAGACTTCTCAATCTTAAAGGCAGACTTCTTAACTCTACCATCATACTACCCCACTCTCATTAACAGGATACGATTCTACAGAATCGTGTTACCTATACCCTGTGGTTTTGTGACTACCAAACCATATACTTAAACTCGGTTCTGTGCCTACAGAATCATACACTTAAACCCTTAATACCACAAGACCGAACTGCTCTGATACCAACTGTAACGCCCCCGCGCCTTGCACCAAGCCCAAACATACTCATAAAAATTGAAATTGCATACTAGGAAGGAAGGGGAAGATTACCCTTGAACTTCTCATCAATCTCTCTCTTTCTCTTTCTCGAATTTTCTGCCCAAAATCCATGTTTTCCCTCTGTTTCCTTCTTTCTCTTGCTCTGTTTCTGCTTCTTCTCTTTTTCTTTTGCTTTTCCATCTTCACCCGAATTTCCCTTTTGTTTTCTTTTATTTCTTCCCCTTTATCTAATATATTATTAAATAGTTTATCTAGCTTAGTCATGCAAGCTAGTAGGTGGTGGTAAACCTTAAAAAACATGATTTTCTAAATTATTTTTATAAAATTACAAAAAGACCTCCAAACTTAACATAATTACAAAATAAACCCTAAATTTTGTGTAATTGCATTTAAGCTCCAAAATTATTCTAATGATTCTCAATTTAATTAAATGCCCCCAAAACATATACTGGCGCTAATTTCATTATTATTTTTTTTCATCACCAAGAACATTAATTACCTTTATGCCCCCAGAGTTTTTCAAAATTACACAAATACCCCCCAAAATTTCAAAATTATATTTTTGCCCTGGAATCTTTTTAAGCTCCTACGCACTACTAATTCTCAAGCATTGCTCAACTTTAAAGTCCGTTTATTTTTCAGAACCCCAATGGTTATGGGTACCAACTCTTTTTCCCCCTTTCTTTCTAAAAATGGAGTTTACGAAATTAATTCACTAACCGCCTCATGACACAGGATCACTCTTAGTACAACAAAGTAGTTTTTATGTTGCATTCCTATATATTTCTGTGAAAGAGGAGAATAAAAATCACATATTTGTGCCTGCCTTTCCACTAGATGTCCTTTATATAGTAATATTTTTCTTTCTTTCTTTTTTCTTTTTTCTTTTTTCTTTTTTTTTTTGGTAGAAAGAGAATTGCATTGAAATAAAAGTTAAGTTTTATAGACTAGCCAGTTGGCTATGCATAATAGGTCATGACTATGCTTGTCATGTAAACTAGGGGCCAAATAGAACAGAGAGACTGCATCTCAAGGAAGTCAGATCACTAGTAACGTTTGCATGTCATACCCGCATTGTTGTTATCAGGGCTGGGTCAATGATTCTCTACCGTAATTGATTTGCATTTCCTTTCCTTTTGCTTTTGTAATATTTTTCTTTTGAGATGTCAATATCCATACGTAATGTTTAGCGTACTATCAAATGAGAGCAATTTAACTTTCATAAGACTGCGTATGTAATGAATGAAACTTGTAATACAGTAATATGCTTGGATTCAAGATAATACAAATGATGTACAAGCGAAACTTTACACGCGGATTCCTTTCCACTACGTTATATAATCTCACGTTCTATGACATTTGATTTGATGGCATGTCCAGTTGGCGGCTTTATTTTACACAAGAAATTTACATTGATAATTATAATAATATAATTTGTCCAGAGTCTTAGGTTGTTTGGTGGTTGATGGTGTTGTTGCGTCGATGGGATGTTCGATTCCTATTGGTTTGGTTATAAGGTGGTTGTTTGGTGGCGTCATGGAACTGCTTGTGGTGATGGTGGTTGGTGGAGTTAACAGTGGCTAAGTTTTGGCAGTCATCAACGGCGAGGAATGGTGATGAGAGGCGCTGAAGGGGAATGGTGTTGAGAGGCAGCTGATAGCAGCAACGAAGGCGACGACGAGGATTGCCAGAATACTGTCGGTGGCGCTACTCTGTATGGTAGCGTGTGTGGTGTAGTGCCTTGTGTCATGTGTTCATGGACTGACATGTGTCATGTGGAGGCTACCCATGTTCATTGGCTAGCAGGAATAGGGCTATATACGAATTGTGGGCGAGCCGACAACGTTTGTGTTCGAGCTCGGTTCGTTAACTCGGCTCGAGTTCGTCTAAGAGCCAAAAAATAATGTTTGAACTAGGCTCGAATTCGTTTCCATCAAACTCACGCCTCGGCTCGTACGGCTCGTCTAACTATATAAGTCGAACATGAGCTAAAAAGCTCAGCTAGTTCGTGTTCAATCTCTCTACAAATTCCTAATTTTGCTTAGATTCCATACTCCTTCAATCATGCAAGTTATTAGCTTTACTAAATCGCCTAAAATAAAACATACATGGAAGAAATTGATTGGAGTAACTCTGTAAGTGAAAAGAAATCAACCTTGCATTTAATCATCTCCGAGGCAATGCGATATAAAAGAAGAAGCATTTGATGTATAGTCACGTGATCTACATTGTTTTGGTTCTCTGGAGATAAAAGTAGAGAAGATACAGAGGTCTGAGGCTACGGATGAGAAAAATGAATCCTTGAAAGGTCTCGGAGAAAGTGATCAATGCGCGGCTCAAGTGTATTGAGGCGTGTATCTTGAGATTTCCGATTGGCATTTCTGACAAGGATAAAAGATAAGGACTCTAGAATGTTTAGGTGGTCTTTGGGCTGCTGGGTTTTTAGTGTAGTTGGCCTGTTAGTGTAAATAGAATATTGCGTTGTTGGATTGTTAATGTAGTTAGACTCTTTCAGTAAAGTGGTATAAGATGACTTTATGGTTTAAGTTCAAATTAATAGTTATCATAAGTTGTATTTAGACATGTAAACTGCATTAGAGAAATATGTAATACATATACACGAGTACTATGAATATTCATGTTCTGCTTGTTTAATAAATGAACTTTAAAAATGTGTTAATGTTCAGTTTCTTTAAGTATATGAACGAACATGAACGAACCTTTAGGAGAACGAACGACGAGCTGTTCATGAACAATTTAGTTCATTTACAGCCCTAGGCATGGATAGTAGGCAAGTGTCATCTAGAGGCTGTCCCTGTTGCCTTTGCGTGACAGGTAGTGGATTTTTTAGTCTGATTGTCTTTATCTTATTCTGAAGGGAAAAAAATAGGATTTGTTTGATTTTTTTTAATACTTGTTTATCGCTTTAGGGTTGTTACTTTTCTTGTAGTTTTTATTTAGTTTTTGTGTTTTAGTTAATTTTAATTTGTAATACTCACAGGAATTTTAATTTGTAATACTTGCTGGATGGGATGTCATCCATGTATACGAGCTTTATGTTCTTGCAATTTATGGGATGCGTGTAACTTAACTGTTTTACAGTCTTTTATCTGTATATTTTTATTATTTTATAAAAAAGTTTGTCGAGAGTCTATTTTTTGCGATATTGCTCTAGCTATTATTTATGTTATACTCCATATAAAAAAAAATTGAGGACATGTCATCATGTATGATATCTCTAAAAATTTCTTCCAGGCCATCACACTGGCACAAGCTCACGATTTACAGCCCATGGAAAACTATTCGGAAAACCAATCTCGGGGTGTCAAACCTTCCGGTCGGTCGACGTGAGCTCTAGTTGAGTGGCAAATCAACTTATTGCTCTTGGAGAACCTTTTACTGTTGAACGACTGTCCTTGCATTTTACTTAGGCCCCGTTTGACACTCTTTTTTTTTCAGTTTTAAAAACTGAAAAAAAAAGGAGCGTTTGGTAACCATTTTTTTTTCAATTAAAAAAATCAGTTTTTAAACTGCAGAGTAAAAAAAAAAACTCCAAAAACTGGTTTTTTTTTTTCGACCACCACCCTCCCACCGCCGGCAACCACCTCAGGCGACCACCGCCGGAGACTGCCGGCCGCCGGCGACCACCGCCGGCGACCACCGGCAGCCACCTTCGGCCGCCGGCAGCCACCGCCGGAGATTGTCGGCAGCCACCTCCGGCTGCCGGCGACCACCGCCGGAGACTGCCGGCCGCCAGCGACCACCGCCGGAGACTGCCGGCAGCCACCTCCGGCCGCCGGCGACCACCGCCGGAGACGGCCGGCAGCTACCTCCGGCCGCCGGCCACCACCGCCGGTGACGGCCGGCAGCTACCTCCGGCCGCCGGCGACCACCGCCGGAGACTGCCGGCAGCTACCCCCGGCCGCCGGCCACCACCGCCGGTGACTGCCGTCGGCCACCTCCGGCCGTCGGCCACCACCACCACCACCGTCGACCACCGCTACGCCCCACCACCGCCACCGCAAACCACCAAAAAAAAAGTCAAAATAAAAAGGGTTACCAAACACAAAAAAAAAAAACCTAAAAAAAAAAGGGGTTATCAAACACCCACTTGTTTTTATAAAAAAAAAAATTAAGCTGCTCTTTAAAAAACTGCTCTTTAAAAACTGAAAACCAAAAAAAAAAATTTGTCAAACGAAGCCTTAGAGTTGGTGGTATGATAGGTCAACTTAAGCACACTGCAGACAAAGCAAATCATCCACGTTACAGATTTGCAAGATTAAAACACATTTTTTTTCCAGTTTTGAAAACTGGGATGGGATTACGTTTGGTAACCATTTTTTTTCTTCAATTTAAAAACTCAATTTTTAAATCGAGGCTGTTTTTAAAATTTTCAAAAACTGATTTTTTTTTTTGCCACCGCCATCACAAACCACCACAAAAAAATATAAAAAAACTGGGTTAGCAAACACAAAAAAAAAATAAAAAAATGGGTTATCAAACACCCACTTATTTTTGTAAAAAAATAATAATTAAACTGCTCTTTAATTTTTGGCTTTTGAAAACTGAAAACCAAAAAAAAATTTGGTCAAATGAAGCTTAAATCTTTATGGTCTGGCTATCAGCAACGTAACTGTTGTTTTCCAAGTGAAAGTTTCATGATAAAAGTGTAGTTTCTGGTACAAAATGTTTGGCCTCCAGTGGAGTCTTAGGAAGGTAGGTATAGTCCTCGTGTAGCGATAATTGATGACAATTAAATATTTTTACTTAATTGTTTTACTAACACTAAAAAATGCTAGTAAGAAGTGTCACTTGTTATTAACAACTTTTTTTATTTTTTTTATTAAGAGTGTGTTTGTCAAAAAAGAATTTGAACTAAATTTTGTTGAATTTGACTGTATTTGTTTTTATAGTTATCACCCGCAACTTCATCGATGCCGTTATAACTAGCTACTGCCAGCCACTAGACCGCTAAACCCATCACCTCCATCGTGTTGTTGCACCAATACCGCCACAATAACCACTGCTACCAATAGTGTGTTACATCGTCATCACCCACAACCGCTAGTGTGTTACATCACCTCCACAACCACCATTAACATCACTACCAATACGAGTAGACTGTCAACGTCGCTATCTCCTCCATACCACTCCCCTCCCCCCGCCATGGATGTGACACAATCACCAACACCACCAAAGAGTTGCCACCATCACCGTCGTCACCAACATTAGCACCGGTGCCACCCTATCACAACCACCACCACCATCAGACCGTCCCACCATCGTTGCTAGAGTCGACACCACACCACCACTAGCATCACTGAGTCATATCACTACTACCATTATTATCATTATAGACTATCCCACCACCTCATCGGTAATGCCACACCGCCTCACCACTTCCACCACTAGTGCCCTCTACACCATCACTTAAATTGCGACTATACCTCTACATTCGTAAATCTGAAACCACTTACCATCATATTTTCATCGTAGCTACAAAAACAATTGTCTTGGAATTCATTAATTTTCCATTTTCTCCGTTTTAGAAACACAAATAGGAATCCTGTTATTTTAATTCTTATTTGTTCTAAACAAAGAAAAATTTGATGAATTGCAAATCTAATTTTCAACTTAAAATTTAGGCTTCGTTTGACAAAATTTTTTTTTTGGTTTTCAGTTTTTAAAGAGCAGTTTTTTAAAGAGCAGCTTAATTTATTTTTTTTATAAAAACAAGTGGGTGTTTGATAACCCCTTTTTTTTTTTAGGTTTTTTTTTTTGGTGTTTGGTAACCCTTTTTATTTTGACTTTTTTTTTTTGGTGGTTTGCGGTGGCGGTGGTGGGGCGTAGCGGTGGTCGACGGTGGTGGTGGTGGTGGCCGACGGCCGGAGGTGGCTGCCGGCAGTCACCGGCGGTGGTGGCCGGCGGCCGGAGGTGGCTGCCGGCAGTCTCTGGCGGTGGTCGCCGGCGGCCGGAGGTGGCTGCCGGCAGTCACCGGCGGTGGTGGCCGGCGGCCGGAGGTAGCTGCCGGCCGTCTTCGGCGGTGGTCACCGGCGGCCGGAGGTGGCTGCCGGCAGTCTCCGGCGGTGGTCGCCGGCGGCCGGAGGTGGCTGCCGGCAGTCTCCGGCGGTGGTCGCCGGCGGCCGGAGGTGGCTGCCGGCAGTCTCCGGCGGTGGTCGCCGGCGGCCGGAGGTGGCTGCCGACAGTCTCCGGCGGTGGCTGCCGGTGGCCGGAGGTGGCTGCCGGTGGTCGCCGGCGGCCGGAGGTGGTTGTCGGCAGTCTCCGGCGGCCGGAGGTGGCTGCCGGCGGCCGGCAGTCTCCGGCGGTGGTCGCCTGAGGTGGTTGCCGGCGGTGGGAGGGTGGTGGTGGTGGTCGAAAAAAAAAAACCAAAAGTGAAAAAAAAAACCAGTTTTTGGAGTTTTTTTTTTACTCTGCAGTTTAAAAACTGATTTTTTAAATTGAAAAAAAAATGATTACCAAACGCTCTTTTTTTTTCAGTTTTTAAAACTGAAAAAAAAAGAGGGAAAAAAATTTTGTCAAACGGGGCCTTAGTTCTCCAAAAAATTGGTACCAAATTCATTAACCATTACCCTAGACAAATTAGAGTTGTCATCTCAACTACAATTCTTTTGTGGCTGCAGCCCAAACTCACGGGCAGAGGGTAGATCTCAGATACACAGGCTACTCAATTGGGGCGGCAGAGAACAGTACTGGGCCGTCAAGTACGCAGGCAACGTCGTTGGGCTAGTGAGACAGTAAAGGGGCGTCGGAATCGAGAAACAGCGTCAGAGACAGCTGGACCCAGAAAATCACACACACGACGCGCCCCCACAAGGCGATTAATAGCCGACTGAGAGACTGTAGACCAGAACGTGACCACCCGACCGTTGTGGCAGTGTATGACGTCATCAATCCGGCCAACTACCGACGTCGTTAGACAATATACGTACGAAAGCCCCAGTAAAAAGTTCACCCGTTAAAGGATGTCAAAGTCATCATGCATGCACGACCCGCCATTGGAGAGACTGGGGAATGGAAACCTGCCTGCTAGTCCAGCTCGTCCATACACGTCTTCTCCTGGTGACGCTATCGTTACCATTTACCAACCCGGCTCTAGCAGCTGCACTGCAGAGACTGCAAGGTACTGTGGTCGCTGCACACTTTACAACGTATATATGCGTACATCAAGTCATCTGTCACTGCAGACTTTAGCGATAGGTGGCCCTTTTAATCTTGAGCTTGTATTGTTTTGACCCCTAAAATATGGCAAAAATGAGGGAAGCAAAATAAGAGGCTAAAGATCGGTCTAGTGACCTTTTCTGTTTTAATTAATTTTTTTTAATGATGACAAAAAATCATTACCATTTTTTTTTTCTAATTCGGATAATATCATCCAAATACAGATAAAGGTAACACCTTAATGGTGTTCTGACAACACTATTTTATATCAACGAAAAGGCTAAATATAAAGTAAATTCATTGATCACCCAATTACTCGATGCTGCATCTGATAATCTGGGTTCAGGAATTATGTGGCGTGGATGTCACGTGTTTAGTGGCAGATCAACTTACTATTCTTTGAATAAAATTTTATTGCTAGGTGGTTGTATGACACTCAACTTAAGCAACGTGCATGACTGCACGCCAAAAGCAAATCATCCACGTTAGAGATTCGCAAGATTAAAAATGTTTATGGTCTGGCTATCAGCGACATAACCGTTGTTTTGCAAGTGAGAATTCCATGATAATAGCGGATCTTCTTCTTGTGCAAAGTTTTTGGCCTTCAGCGGGCAGAATCATTAATATAGCGATAATGGATGCCAATTGAATCTTTTTACTGAACTCTTTTAGTATCACTAAAAACTACTAGTAAAATTTGTCACATAAATTATTAACAGAAAAATTTCACTAAGAGTGTGTTTGGATGAAAATTTTCAAATTACCTTGTATTTCAAAACTATTCATTTTGAAATTCGTTGATTTATAAGTTTATGGAATTACAAATATTGTGCTTGGGCGAATTTGTCAATTGAGTATTTCATATCTAGATTTACATTTGAAATTTTGAACCTAGATAATTTAATATTGTATAGGTACAAACTAATGAGAAATAGTATCTCCTTTTTTTATGGAAGAAGTTACTTGAAATAAGGGAGACTTTTTTTGTGGAAGGAATTTGACAAATAACTAGTTTGGACTAGTTATTTCTAAGAGGATTTTAGCACATCAAACCCCCTTTCCAAATCCCTCATAAAATTTGGTAAATCCATTTTATCAGTACCCAATAAGGAATTTTATACCATGTATTTCAAAATGCTCTATTAGCATTTGAGTAAAATTCTCAGTTCAATTATCTCATCCAAACACACTCTAATAGTGTGTTTGAAATATTGAAAATGAATTTAACTAAAATTTTGTTGAAATTTATTAGCATTTGTTTTATAATTTGAAATACTAAAGTTCGATGGTAAATGGTCATATTTCTTGGACTTGGATTTTTCTTGAAGTAATAACAATTATTTTTATTTTATTTTTTGTATTTTATCTTTCATGTAATCTCTGTAACCAATGAACCTATCGCCACAATTGCCACTACTCCTATCACCACACACCACCCCCACTGCGCTGTTGCCATCAACACCGCCACAATAGCCACTGCTACCAATAATATGTTGCTTTATCATCACCACGACCACTAGTGTGTTGCATCACCACTAAGACAACCATTACCGTCACTATAATCACTGGTAGTCGTGTTGCGACACACGCACATCCCCCAACACACACACATCCCCTACCACCATTGATGCGACACCATCGTCAACACCACTTAAGCGTTGCCACCATCAGTATCGTAACCAACATGCCACTAGTGACACCCTATTGTAACCATCACCGCCATCATTAGACTGTCCCATCATCGCTGATACCACCAATTCCACACTCCCGCTACTGCTACCACTACCACCATTGAAGCTACACCGCCATTTTTACCATCATTATAGACCACCTCACCACCCCATTGTTAATGTCATACCACTCTCACCCCACCACCGGTGCCAACTATACCATTACTTACACTACGACTGTACCACACACCTACTGTCACCATGTATTATCATTCGTACATCTGAAACCACTTATCATAATTTTTTTATCGTAGCTGTTGGTACAATTGTCTAGAACTTCATTACCTTTTAATTTTCTCTACTGTATAAAATAAGAATATTGTGATTTTCCATTTGTTCAAAACAAGGGTTAATTACAAAATTGTCCCTTGTGATTTGCACGTTTTTGCACTTTGCCCCTCGTGTTTACAACTTTTACAATAATGTCCATTGTGGTTGACAAAACCATTGCAAATAACTCCAAAACCGAACGGCCATTCAAATTCGGTCGTTAAGACCGCATGTGCACAGCACACGCGATTTTGGCATGGATAGATCGGTAATTTTCTATCCCAATCCCTCTTAAAACCCTAAACCTCCATTACTTTCTTCTCTCTCTTCCTCTCCTATTTCTTCTCTCACCCTGTTAACCATTCTCTCTGTCCCTCTCATTCGTCGACCTGCACAGACCCAGAATCGCACCATCTCTGGCCAGCCTTGTCGCCGACCAGCCTCCATACTGGCCACTTATATCTGTCGCCTCCGTCACCGTCCATCCTCACTTGTATCTCTCACTCGCTCTCTACCATGTCCAACACTCCACCATGCTCATTTTCGTCACACAGGCCTGCTATAATTCCCCCATACCCGACATCACTCACACAGTTCAAAACATTACCTCACATGCCTACTGCATCTCTCTTTGCTTTCTTCATTTTACACTGACTTCTTCATCTAATACCCACACACACACCCAGCACTACAGCCCACCACTCATGCACTTATGAACACATTTTCCATTTCCTTACACTACTTCACAGACCCTCACTCACAGCACACACACAGCTATTACATACACACATATATGCCATTTTCACCCAACAAAACACACACACCTTGCACCATACACCCACTGCCCTCGTGCTCCATTCCTTCTTCACACACAACACACACACCAGCCTTCATTTCACCTTCCATTCAAACCCACTGCTGGGTCTCTCTCCCTTTCTCTTCTAGTTAATTCGTTCATGCCTATATAACTTATCCACAGATTTACACATATATATTTATGTACCTAGAACACATATGGACAACCACCTGTACCCCATACGCACAGCCCCGCGCCAGCTTGTAATTGCACCATCAGGTTGTGCAAATCCTCATGTTTTCTCTCATATACCCAAACTACTGTAACGCATACTAACAGACGAATAACATTCACTATCTCACCTGCCACTTCCATCTGTCGCCTCCTTGTTAACCATTCTCTCTCTCTCCCTCTCATTCTTTGAAGATGTTCCTGCAATAACTGAATTGATGGACAGATGGCTTTTGGAACTTGTACCGAGCTGGAAACCTTCAAATTTGAGTCGAGTAAGGACCTCAGATAGGGATTCTGCTGGACTACACAATGATCAGCACCCATTGAGGTGTTTTGATGTGAAGAATGGTGTTGAACAGTCGAGCTTTAATGGATCAGTCATACCAAGTGAAGATTGGGATATGAAATTACCGATCTATCCATGCCAAAATCGCGTGTGCTGTGCACATGCGATCTTGACGCCCGAATTTGAACGGTCGTTCTGTTTTGGAGTTATTTGCAATGGTTTTGTCAATCTCAAGGGACAATATTACAAAAGTTATAAACACGAGGGGCAAAGTGCAAAAACGTGTAAACCACAAGAGAGTTTTGTAATTAACCCTCAAAACAAAGAAAAGTACATTGAATTGCAAATATAATTTCCAACTTAAATTCAATCATTCAAAAAAATGAGTTCCAAACGGGGTGTAACTTAACAATCACTAACCATGACCCTAGACAAATTATACTTGTCATATAAACTAAGTAATTCTTTTGTGGCTGCAGCCCAAATTCATGGGCAGTGAGTGGGTAGATCTCCAAATTAGGGCGAAAGAGAATAGTGCTGGGTCATCAAGTACGCATGGTCTGTTGTTGGGCCAGAGAGACAGAGAAGAGGAGTCAGAATCGAGAAATAGCGTCAGAGATACCTGCCCCAGAAAATCACACGGACGAGGCACCCCCGTAAGTAAGGTTGGCATAATGGGTGGATGGGTTGGGTTTGGGTGAAGATTAAATGGGTTGGGTATAAATGGATGGTTGACCTATTTAGACCCATTTTAGTGCTGTGTTTGTTGGATCATCTTTTAAATGGATTGGTTTTACCCATTAATAACCCATATCTCAATTTTTTTTGTCCTTTGGATCTTAATTCTTAAGCAATGAACGACAATCACACTAAAATCCACTTAATGCCAGACCACCACAGTAACAACGACATTCACCATAAGCAATCGCAACCACCACAACACCATCTTCACCACTTGCAATCACCACGGTTACCATACCTCCGACCACCATGACACAGTAAACAATCACCACCACCAACTAGACGCCAACATCCACCATAAGGCCTGTACGCAGTCTGTGACTATTGTATACAAGCTTGCACACAACAAATAACTGCCACCAAGTGAGATCCGTAGTCTCGCCACCATCACTACACCATCGCCACGCCACCGTCGTCACGTTTTCGCCAGCCAACTCAGCCATCAGTGAAAGGGTTTAAAGATCACCCTAAAAAATAGTGGATCTATTAAGGAAAAAAGAGCAGATCTGAGCTGGCAGGATGAGACGGCGGCGAGTTGAGACGGCAGCGACTAGAGAGACGAAGGTGAGACTAGCAGATCTGAGTACCATCATGACGGGATAGCAGCGGCACTGACAACGACGTCAGGTGGAGACCGGCGGCGATGATGATGGCAGGAGGTGAAATTGGTGGTTGTTGTGATGGCGGCTTGGCTTTGTGTCTGGTTGTTACGGTGTAAAAATAACGAGATTGCAACGTCTGGAGTCGGCGGCGGAAGCAGCGCCAACAACGACAGTGGAGACAGTGGCTATGGTGGTGGCGATGGCAGGAGGTGACATCGATGCCGGCGGCAGCGGCCTCCTATTTGGCTGTTATGGTGTAAAGTTTTTAGGTTTGTCAAACTTCTAATGGGTTGATGGGCACCCAATTAAAAACCATATAAATCCATGGGTTACTGGACCTAGTAAATACTGACCCATTTAACCCAAATAATTTAATGGGTGGATTTGGGTAAATTTTAAGTAGGCAGATTTGGACGGGTAAATGGGTCTGGGTTGTCATTGCCACCCCTACCCGCAAGACGATTAATAGCTGACTGAGAGAGACTGTAGACCACAACGTGACTACCCCGATCATTGTGGCAGAGTATGACGTCATCACTCCAGCCAACCACCGACCTCGTTTAAATAGTACCACGAGTGAAAGCCTCTACAAAAAGTTTACCTGTTAAAGGGTATGCATGCACGCCGCCATCAGAGAGACTGGGGAATGGAAACCTGCTACTCCGGGTTGTCCACATACGTCTTGCAATGGCCCCCAACTCTAGATTTCGTACACGTCCTTCAACTAAAATTCAATCACGTCAATGATGTAATTATTACTTTCTCCGTTCTATATAAATTGATCATATTTGATTTGACAAGCATGTTAACAATTTAGATTATATATTGTGCATTTTTTTATTTTACCCTTTAAAGAGAGGGAGGGGGGAAGAGAGTGGGAGAGTGGGTCAAGAGAGAGAAAATTAGTTGGTGGAATGTTAAATATGGAAAGAGAAATAGAATAAAAAATAATAAAAAAGTGGGTCCAGAGAGAGAAAATGAGTTAATTGAGAGTTAAATGTGGAGAGAGAAATTGAATAAAAAAAGTGTAGAGTAAATATAGAAAAACGCTTAAAGAATCTTTTTAATTTGCAAAATGAGCAATTTTTGTGGGACGGCCCAAAAAAAATATAATCAATTTATGAGGGACACAAAGAGTATGAAGGTAGAGCAGAGTGTCTAAAAGAACGCAAACACAATTATCTAAATCTAAAAAACTAACTCCAAAAAATAAGCGAATACAAAACTAACTAACCGAGAGTTCTTCTAAAGAAATCATAACATTTACTATTTTCAATATCAAACACCAGAGCAATTCTACTGTTATATTAACATCTTCCCCTTCGTGCTACTCTTGACCTAAAAGGGAAGGGAATAAAAACAAAGTGGCGAGCACGAATTGCTCAATGAGAAATCTTACACATAGTGGGTAAAAAAAAAGCGAATACTATATTTGAGTTATCAAATAGAGCCAATAGATAAGAATAGATACCTCAATCAAATTTTACAAGCGAAATGCAAAAGTAATTAAACGAGGTTAAACAACCAATAAGCCAAATATCAAATACAATTTACCAAAAATTTGTGGGTGTCACATAAACAAATTGCTTATTATTAAGTATCACAAATCGTGGTTCTCCAATGTAGAATATCGCTGGCGGTGCGTCACACAATTTCTTATTGCTAAGTATCACATGGTTATATCATGTCGAATATCGCAACCGGCTCATCACAAATAAGTCATGATCATTAAAAATGACTTTCGAATATAAATATCACTCACAAAATAATTTGATAAATATATAAAAAACTCATTCGAAGTTCAAAAATAGTCATTGTATACTAAACTGAAGATAATGAAAATACGAATTCAACGAAATGAAAATCAGCTCAATCAAAGATCGAATAAATGAGATATGATCAAAAGAAGTGGGTGAAAATTCAAAAGGAATTAAAAACCGAAAGAATAAAAGAACATTGTCAAGAAATAGAAGCCATAAAAAATTTGACACATGGCAATTCAAACCGAAGCATTAGACAGCTAATGTGGAGTATACGATGGGAATTAATGAAACGAATTCAGGACTCAATTTAAAAATTGACACGTGGCTTTAGAGTTAAAAGTAGCAAATAAGGGCCTCATTGGTCGTGAATAGAGAACGAAACCAGTGCATTGGGAAGCTATATACTTAGCGCTAAAACAACCGTGATTAATATCTTATGATAAAAGAATAGAGAATTCTATAAACCTTAAAAGAACCGTCTTTAATGCAAGTTACAAGATGATAGAAGTCTTATGGGTAACGTTAAAATAAGCATGATGACTAATAATAAGATCAAATAAAAATATGTTTTGGGAATCAAACGATGACACATATATTCTCATGTATAAAACAAAAAGATGGCGTAAGAACCCTTACCTCAAAATAACGTAAAATTTTTTTATCTTTATCTTAGATCAATCACTACCGCTCTGCTTAAATATTCATAAGAATACACTAGCTCTTCTCTCTTTTCTCTAAAAATATGAAGACTCTTATGTCTTCCTCCTCCTTATATAGTTTGCTAATGTAATTATAATATGACTTGAACTCCTAATTGTTATTGCAGTTATATTATAACTTAAAGTCTCCATTACTAATGCAATCACAATACAACTTGAAATACTAATTCAAGTCAAAATCTTTTTTTAATGTCTAATCTAATCACATTAGGCACTAATACTATTAAATATTAATTCCGTCACTAAAAAGACCTTCAAACAAATTCTCTAAGGTCGATTATTTAATTAAAAATCTGAATACATTTTGAATCATTATTTACATAAGTAACCAAAACCCTAGGGTATTACACGTCTTCTCATGGTGACACTATCATTACCGACATGGCTTTAACTGCATTGCAGATACTGCAGGTATTGTGGTCACTGCACACTGTACAACATATACATGAGTACATTACGTCATCTGTCACTGTAGGCTTTAGCGATAGGTGGCCCTTTTAATCTGGATCCAGATCCCCTGCTGTGACCCATGATTACAGAAGGGGTGCTGTACCCATTTTTGTGAAAGAGGGGGAAGAGAGATAGAGTAACCATGGTTATAGCCCCTCTCTCTCTTCCCTCTCTCTCTCCTCCCTCTCTCACAGAAATGGGTACAGCACCCTGTTGTAACCATGTGTTACAGCAGAAAATCCCAATCCTTTTAATCTTGAGCTTCGTTGGAATCTCTACTTTACGGCCCACTTGGGGAACGTTGGTTTTGCGAGATTCCAATGATTTCAACTTGACTTACTTTGACTGTTAAATTAGGCTTTGTTTGATTTCCTTTTTGTTTTTAGTTTTTTTTCTAATTTTATAAACTGGAGAAAAAACATTTTTGACATACAGTTTTTATTTTTTTTCCCTTCAGCTTTGAAAATTAATTTTTAAAACAAAACTGTTTTTTAAAACTCTCATTTAGAAGGTTTGAGTTTTCAGTTTTGATTTTTATTTTGAAACCACCACCATCACCCCCTCCCACCGCCACAGCCACTGCCTACTGCCAGCCACCGTCGGCGACTACAGCCGGTCACTGGCAGCCACTGCCAGCGACCACCGTCGCTAGCCGCCCCGTCCAAAGAAAAACTTAAAATAAAAACTGGATAATCAAACACTCAAAAGAAAAAACACAAAATTAAAACTCGATAATCAAAAATTCATTTGTTTTTTGTGAAAATAAAAATTAAACTGATTTTGATTTTTAATTTTTTTGGAAGCAGAAAAGTAAAACTGGAAATAATTTCAAACGCTACCTTAGTTTTTTATTTTTTTATTTTTGATAGCCTGATAGCACAGACAAACAGCTAAGATTGTTCCCGTAGTTTTTTTTTTTTTTTGCCATCTTGTATAAAGTGGAAACTTCTTTAAAAAATACTAATACCTATTTCCAAATCTCGTATAGTACTTTTTTACATTTATTTTGGCTGGGAAAATTAATGTTTAATATTTTGACATAATTATATTTCTAATTGCAAAAAACAAACTTGTGAAAACATAACAAGGAGAGTACTTAATATTAACTATTTAACTTTTCCAAAATATATAGCCTTTTGGATTCACATATTGCAACAAAAGAGAGAATACCATTGTCCGTTCAGCAAATTCTAAGGTCATTCAAGTCTGGCTCTGTATCGTGCTAAACTAGAAATCAATTAAGTTCAAGCCCTTAAGAATAACAAAATGTCAAGACTGACTAGTTTTGACTCGTCTACCAAGCAATGACAAGCTTAAAAACATTTAGGGACGCGGAACAATACTTGTTTGAGAAAATAAGTTGACTACCGGATAATGTACTTAGCCAACAACGGTTTCGTTTAGGAACAAGTTTACAAACTTCAAACGAGCCTCAAGTTTCATATCAAGCTTGGTTCTGTACTAATGAACCACAATGAATGAGCCTTTCTAATGTGGCCATGAATAAGCTTGCTCACGAAGAACTTGATTCATTTTGACTCCTACAAACATATATACAAAAAATGAGAGAAAGGCAAAAGAAGAATGTTTAGGTTGGTCTAGTTACTTTTTTTGTTTATATTTTCAATAATGACAAAAATCTTTACCACTTTTTGTTTCTATTTTAGATAATATAATCCAAATACTGATATAGACAAACCACCTTGTAGGTGTTCTCTTAATTTTCTGACGTTATTCTACCCATTGTCAAGAAAATGCCAAGCTAAATTCATTTATCACTCTTCACTCGATGTTGTATGTGATACTCTTGATTTGGGAATTACATGGCATAGATGCCACGTGTGAGCCTCTGGAGGGTTAGTCTTGTGACATTTAAGAATGCACGTCCCAGTAGAACGCATAACAGAGGGGTACGTGGACTGAGTTACGCAATGAGAAGATATTAGGCACCTGCCACACCCTTTCAGTCTCTATTTCGTTTTAAAGAACTTTACCCTTAAGAACACATAATATGTAAAACATGATAAGACTCACCCTAAGTTTACTTGATAGCAAGGGTCAGATTACCTATGTATTTGATCGGACTAATCAGAATCAAAACTGCTGTACTTCAACTTTGGTCCTACAGGTAGCAACCTACATTTTGAATGTAGACTTTAGACAAAGAAAAGGTAAAAGGCTCTTTTTATTGTTTTTGAATGAAAAGAGACTACGTGGACATACGATTTCTACCCTAAAACTACCTCGGGATGTAACTTCCCTTAACGACTTGGGGATATTCTCCTTACAATACACGATGCAAAGAGCAAAAATAAGTTTTAAAGGTGGTTTGAATGGCTGGACCTCTTAAGAGAGATAGTACGTCACTTCCGAAAGTAATGGCACAAAAGTCCTAAAGAGAGTAAGCTCTTGGACCCCTAAAAATGAAGGCCAAGACTCCATCCTCAGGGTCATAGAATCTGATAAGATTGGCAACGCCAATCTGCAAGGCTGGGGATAAGTTTGAATAAGTGATAAAATTATAGATTGACAAAAGTCAACTAACTGATCGGTTAGTAAAAAACCGACAGGTTCATCCCATTTTTTTTTAAAAAAATTCTGAATTTTGAGGCATTACCTGACCATATATTCGGTAATTACCTCTAAAATTGCAAATGGATGTACTATTATGTATAATTCATTTCTTAACCAAAAACTAATTGATTTCATCTCTATATCAAGGATAAATCATAGAATATTTTTCTAAGTCATCTAGACAAACTTTATCAATTAGAATTATCTATACATTGGACTAGACTAGACATAAATGGACTGGGCTAATGCAATGCACTGGATTGAGGGACTGGACTTGGACTAGACATGCAATGGGCTAGACTCGGACAATTAAACTAGACTGGGATTACTTAATTAAATCGCATTTCTAAGTCTTGATTGAATAATGTATTCTAATTAATAATAAATCAGTTACTTATTTAATTAAAAATGTCTACAAAAATGGGGTGTCTCAGAGCCCCCCTTAAGGATGGAGCACGCTCGCGGAACATCACCGAAAAGAAGACAACACATTTTTGTACTAAAAATAGGAAAAAAAAAAAGACCATGTGGCTTAAATACAAACTCAAAGACACACAAATATGAGGTCGGTTCTTTATAGGCTTCATACGTATCCTTGGAAGAGAACCAGACCAACGTAATTCGATAAAATATAGGTATCGTCTAAAGTCGGAACCAGCATTATCAATGATTGATAGTCAGACAATATATTAAACAAAACTTGCTTGTTACCAGACCCATCAAATCGATTTGAATGGTTGGCAGAAAAACTCACCTCTAGATGCCGAAGCTCCCAAATCAATTTGAAAGGATCATGTAGGCACGTTAAAGAAATAGCTAACTTGTTCGTTACTACAGCCCTCCAATCAATTTAAAAGGTTCGACATATGATATACCAAGGGAAAATTTCTTGTCTATTGTCAGAGTCATCAAATTGATTTGAGTGGTCGACAGACAAACTCACGGTTAGATACCGGAGCCCCCAAATCGATTTGAAAGTGTCATCTAGACATGTAAAAGGATCTTGTAAGTTACTGGAACCCCTTCAAATTGATTAGGATGGTCAACATACAAGATGAAAATGACTTTGACCATTGCCAGAGCCCTCAAATCTATTTGAAAAGGCCGACAGACAAAGTAAAAGTTTGACTAAGAACCCAAGCCAACTACGCTCCAAAGAAGTTGGTCACTTAGAGAAGAGAGAAAATACTACTCAAAGCCAAAACCGACAATGCCATAAAGACAGTTGGTCGTTGAGTGTAAACATATCAATTTACTTTATGTGAAGAAACCGTTGCAATTGGCAATAAGTGCGAAATCTTGTATTGGCCTTACATCATACAAGAACCATGGAATAGAGTCGTAGATTTAAAAAAATCATGGGTCATGAACCAACTCAGGGATTAGATGTCAGACATGCACACGAGGGCATGCAAGCACACAAATTCTGGATAATAACGCCCTCGGGTGAATGAATATACATCGTGCGGAATGTGTAGGCAGATAAACACAATAAAAATTATATTGATGGTGCAGATACTCGAAGCACGCAAGCATAAGTGTGTACAATTTTTAATTAACTTAATTTTATTTTTTTGAATCGTTACCCGCCACAACCACGACCAAGTTTTTGCCCTCGTCCAAGCAGACCAAGCCTCATCACAGCCCTACCCAAGCCTCACCACCCATCACCATCACCATCACCATTCCCACACCTTCATCATTGCCCCCACCAAAAACCCCGTCGTATTCTCTGATGACTGTGCGTGCGATTTATCATGATGGATTGATGGTGGTGATGAAACACAAGAGCTTTGGTGGGGGTAGTGACTTAGATGTAATAGGGTAATGGTGATGGCTGGTGAGAGTTTGAGCGAAATAACTTAATGGTGGAGGGGTCGTTGAGTTTGTAGGGGACAAGTTGGGTTGTGGTAGTTGTAGCTGAGGTGGATAGAAGATGCTGATGGATTGGTGGTGTTGGTCAGTGGAGATAGTGTTGGTTAGTAGAGGCGATGTTGAAGAATATAGAAAAAAGTAGAAGAGGACGAAGAAAAAAGGGAGACAAAGAAAAGAGAAAAGAACTATGGTTTTTATTCGATGATTTTGTTCCTGAGTTAGGCCCCATGTCATGTGCCTGGTACATGGGGCCTTAACGGGCCAAAGCTTTAAGAATAACTTGATTGGACCAATTGACGAGTCTAATGGTTACTTTGATACAAATCGAAACCCAGTGATTAAGCTAAAATTTGCACTGTAGTTCGGTGATTGACGACGTATACAACTCTAGCACTTAACGTGGATAATTGATTTCATTCTATCAAGCTACAACGTTGAAATGCAACATCACTTGTATATTATCGCATAATAACTAGATGGGTAGGTCATACTTAATGTCAAAGTAATATACAAGGCTATAGATAGGATGGCACTTTTATGGTTAAACACAACCATCAATTTGAAACTTAGGTAGCATTTGAATCAGTTTTTTGTTCAGTTTTGAAAAATGAAAAAAAAAATTACCGTTTGACAAACAATTTTAGTTGTTTTTTTTCCTCTCAGCTTTATAAACCAGTTTTCAAAATGAGGTTGTTTTTGAAAACTCCATTTGGGAATTTTCAGTTTTCAGCTTTGGTTTTCTTTTATTGAGATCCACGTTTTAATTTTTGCTGGAAGCATTTTATGTCTCTTCTTTCTTTCAATCTTCATCACCAACAACTATCATGACACAAGAACACCAAACCACTAACATTGTCAACGACCAGACCCAATTGACCACCACTACCACTGACCACCAATATGCCGCCACCACCGATCAACACGCATGAACACAAACTTGCCAATACGGCCAACTACCATAGTGATTGACTGCCGCCACTACCACCAGCAACCAATACCCACGAACATCGCCGACCACCATACCCACTGATAATCACAACCACCACCATCACCACCACTGATTAACACCCCGGACACCAAACCATCTAAATTGGTCACCACCACTCCTCTAAATCCAAATCACCATCCTTACGACCATTATTATCCCTACAACAAACAATACCAAAAGATTTCATCCATCGATTAGCCCTAATATCTCTAATTCGTACAGGTAAAGTCGAAGCCAATTAAACCCCAATCAAACTAATAAAGACCTAATTCGCAAGCAAGTGTGTTACTACCATATCAGTAGTTGGACAGTGACAGAGGATATGTAATATCCCGAACTTCGAGAGCCGATTAAAATAGTCATCCGTGACCCGAAAAATAAACGGACGCTAATTTTGAGCAATACTCGGGTATTAGAAGCTTGTGGAAGCTTAAAAGAATTTTGGGAAAAAATATAAAATTTGAAAATTTGGAGGCATTTTCGTAATTTTGGAAAATCTTGGGGGTTAATTTGGAATTTTGAGGAAAATTGTGGGAGTGCCACCTCCTAGGATGAATCACCTGATGGATTTTTTTTTATTTATTCATTATGTGAGTTTGATTTTATCCTAAATAAAAAAAATCCCAAAAGGGGAAACCTTTCCCTTTCGAGAAAGGAAGAAGAACAGGAATCGAAACAAAGAAGAAGAACAAGAAAAACAGAGCAGAGGGAATCAGGGGAAGATGGAGAGGAATTAGTTGAAACTTTCGAAGGTATTCCTTCCCTTCGTGGTCTTAAAATTAGTTTGTGATTTAGTTTTGTGAAACTGTGAGGGCCATGTGTGTGTGTTCTTGATTGTGTGTGCTTCGGGTGTGTGAGTTGTGTATATATATGTATGAAATCGGTACATATATGGGTGTTGGATGATTTAATTATGTGGCTAGGGAGGGATATGGTGTATCCAACTGCGTATATGATGAAAATTGGATGAGGTTGGTGCACATTTTCGTATGTGCAGTGTTTGGGTTCTGAGTGTGCTTCAGTGTGTGTGTTCATATGTGTTTCGGGTGGGTGATGGGGTGTGTGAGGGTGTGATTAATTGAATGTTAATGTGAGTATTAGGGTCTAAATTCATTCAGGTAGAGGTTTTGGGAGCACTTGGAAGGGTAGTCGTGGGTGAAAGGAGTGTGTCG
Organism: Escallonia herrerae; assembly: GCA_033070095.1. Classification (NCBI taxonomy): domain Eukaryota; kingdom Viridiplantae; phylum Streptophyta; class Magnoliopsida; order Escalloniales; family Escalloniaceae; genus Escallonia; species Escallonia herrerae. The sequence goes on from JAVXUP010001728.1 coordinate 64,409, forward strand.
GTGAGTTGTGTGTGTGCAGTCGTGAGGAAGAAGACGAAGTGTGTGCATTTAAGGTGAAATAGTAGGTGTTTTGATCGTGAATAGTGACCGTAAGTGTCACTAAAGGTGGAACACTATTTGGACAGTTTTTCAATGAATTTTTATAAATAGTTTGGACCAAAATTTGGCAAAGTCCAAAATAGTAACCCCAGGTATTTTTTTTGAGATGTACACTCTGGAAAAGTTTGGGAATTTTCGGAGTCCACGAAGAGCGCTAAATTGGAGCACCGATTAAAGAACTTTATCAAATTATTTAGTGTAGCAAACCAAGCTGTTTTGATTTGAAAATTTTAGAAAATTTTTACAGATACGATTCATTATCTAAAATTTCGGGCCATTCCGAGGCCGATAGGTATTTTTAGCGAAACTGGCCTTTTAACGCTCGGTCCAGACACCGGTTCGGAATTTTTGGACGAAAATTTTTTAAAATACTTTTTAGTCTAGAAATGACATCAGGATACTTAAAATAGTAGTTTAAGATATTTTTGAGATTTTTCGGGTGTCGAAAACCCCCAGGGGTGTTTTGGTAATTTGCCACCTTGAAGGGATATTTTGGTAATTTGGCATAAGAAATGTATTTTTGCATAAAATTAAATATGGGAAGTTTATTTCAGTAATTCTACTTACAGGAAGACCGTTTTGGTGATTTAAGTCCGATAGGGGCATTTTGGTAATTTTACACCACAGGGGCGTTTTGGTAATTTTACATACCTGGAGAAGGAGGTTCATTTTGGAAGTATGTGTGAGTTTGTATTAAGTTATACTTTTGTTCTGGAGGCTATATTCTAATAGTTCGATTATTCCGTTTAGGTTAAAGCTAAAGACTTCCGGTTAGGATAATTTAGTTGCGGATCCAGGTAAGGAATTCTATCTGAACCTTGGGTAAGGACTTTGTCCGAACCCTTATTCTATTGCTCGTACTCGTAAGTACTCATTTGATTTATTTATGGCTAATGCCGTACTCTGAATTCTGTATGGTTATCAGCATGTTATTGCCCAGAAATCCTAATATTGAACCAATCTCAATTATTTAGAATTCTTGTGATGTTCGCATGTATTGCATGCTGAGCAAAGTTGATCATTGTTTGTATCCATTCTTCTGAATTGTTATGTCCAAATCTGATATATATTCGCAATCGTCTTTGTTGTTTATCTGTGATTTTCTTTTAAAAATTCTAGTTTCTTCTGAAAATTCTGAATGCTGACTTATGCTAGTATAATTATTATTACTGGAATTTGAATTGATTTCAGTGATTGAGCTTATATTAATGCTCATCGATATTGTTGATTTTTCTGTGTTGACCTGAGTTATCTGTTTTGTTCTGAGGCGGACATTATAAGGCTGGTCTGAATCCTGCATGGAATGCAGGCTAGTACCCAAGTGGACTACTAATTATTCTGGTACATCATGCATGTGTACACTTCTGTGCTTTGCTGGAATGTCATTGCAATCACCCAGGATCAACGTTGATTTTTAATTTTCTCTGCTCTGTATATTGCCGTGACTATTACCGAAATGTCTGAAAAGTATTATCTGAAATGATCTGTGCTTCTGTTGAAATTCTTTGGGAAAACCTTCAGTGTATTTTGAAAAGAATTGTCTCAGATGATCTGTGTACGTTTGAAATATCTCGAGAAAACTCTGTTGTATTTTGAAGGTAATCTTTTATTAATCGTTCTGGAACCCATCATGGGTATTATTGTTTATTTTGGTATCGTTTCTGTGAATTTCGATCATTTTGAGAATCATTGAGTTTTGACTGTTTGAAGTATTCTGGAAATCTTTGTCAGTTGGATTCTTGGAATCTTTTTATTGTATGACCTTGCTGAGCTCTCAAGAGCTCACCCTCCGTTTGATTCCCTTCTGCAGGTGACGATAAGCTGTAGCAGATTCAGGAATGGGTTAGAGTCTGTGTGAGCTTCCGGTGGGCCGCCACTTCCATGTAATGAGACCCCTGCGTGGGTCGGTACCGTTACCTTGGTTTATAAGGACTCGAGTTGTAAAGAATCTAGGTTTTAATAGTTTAAGTTTAAGCAGATTTGTAAGTTTGTATTTGACGAATCTGAGTTGATGCTGAATTAGATGATTTGGAATATGTGTTAGTGAACAAGTCTGACAGGTGTGATGTGATCCGGTAGGTTAACGACCCGGGAGTTCGGGGCGGCGGAGCTCCAGATTTTTGGGGGCGTTACAGGATATGCGTTTGTCGTGGTGGAGGCGCTTTTTGGTTGTTGAATGTAGGAGCTCAGAAGAAGCTTTTAAGTATCGAAAAATGAAAGAAAAAAGAAGAGAAGAAAAATAGAAAAATAAGAGAGAGGGAAAAAATAAAACAAATGTAAAAACCATTTATATACTACCGTATCAAACAACCTATTAATTTTGTAAAAAAAGAAAACTCAAATAGGTTTTGGCTTCAATTTGAAAATGAAACGGGTTTTAAACGCACCTTTAGCTTCAAATAAATGATACAAACACTCTAAAATAAAGGTCTTGTATATTTCACGAAAAATACTTTCTGGTGTTTTTGATGTTTGGTGCGTCCATAAGATATGTCCAACGGAATATTTTTTTTCCAATACTACATGTTTTGAAGAACAAAATTGTGGAAAACCACTTACCGAGTAAAACTAGGGAAGTCATTTTCTACGCCCTTGCTAAGCTCTCTCCCCCCAACCCCCGTGGAAGAAGCGCGTTGCCCTTTCGCTGATGTATGTCGTGACCCATGCCTCCTACCATCGCAACAGCACCCTGAACCGCCGCCTCCTCAACATGCTCGACTTCAAGATCCCCCCGAGCCAGAACCTTGTCAACGGCGTCGAGTTTTTTGGTGTCGCTGTTGACCTTTCTCAGCGCCTCTGGTTCAGCGTCTCTGTCCCCAACATCGACTAGCAACGTGCCGTCAAGATCCCCATCTTCGTGTTCTTTTACAGCTGTGCCCAGACAGGAAAGCGTATGATGTCGTATGTCGCCGATTTGCGAGTAAGATGCTGGTGGTGGTGGCCTCTGTCAATTATTGGCTCGCATCAGAATGTACATCAATATCCGGCCAATACGACGACGGGTTTAATGTCCTTAGATTTCCCGATGAGGGCAACGGTAGAAAATTCTTGCCGGTGATGCTAGTGTAACCTGCTACTTCCTTACCGAAAATAGCTCCGATGGTAATCTGGCCCGTAACATTGCATCGGAGAATAAGTTTCGACTAAAGGAATTGAACTTTTGAATGTATATTTAGCCAAAACCGTTTGTACCACAAAATATATTTTTTACTAATAAGTTCACTTTGATTAAATGTCACTAAATGATATTTATTTTTATTTATTTCTGAAGAGATAATGGAAGATTTAAGAAGTGAAAGAAACTAACTTCTGAAAATGTGTCCTATTAATATGGGATAAGTGTGGTTGATTACTTATTAGTGAGTGATTATTTTTTAAGTGGGTAGTTTCTTGTAATGGTAGTTATTTTCTACAAAGCCTCTAGTATATATAGTGGGTCAAAGAAAAAGTACAAGAACAATCAATCATCAACCAGACAAATTAGTCTTCTTCTTTCTTCTGTTTAGACTTCAGAAGCTTTTGCTGCCATCAATAGGAAGTTCAGTTTCCAGACTTGAAAACGTTGTTGTGTAAACATTCACAATCAATCGAAAGCTCTCTATCATTTATGGGCATGCAATCTTTTACATCTAATTTTCATCTCTTCGTTGAAGTTTCTCGCTTTCAGGGAAGTCCCAGGCTCTAGAGACAAAAAAGATCCCGCACTTTTAATCAATTGTGTTGCTGCACACTGATCAATAGTGAGTTTGCCCAGCAGCACAAACACAAACAAATAAAAATGATGTTTTGGAAAAACTATTTCCTGATCACTTGTTTTCGGGAAAATATTTTACAGAATTAGTTTTCTGTAGAATTGTTTTCCTTAAAACAAATAGGGCTTGAACCAAAGTCCGCTCCAAAATCTACGTCTTTGGGTAAGATAAATGGTGAAATCTACTCCAAACCCCTCCAAACTTGCACCTATTTTCGTGAGAGGAAAAATCATATCCTCTGTGACAAGATGATTCTCCAATCAATGAAACACGGGAGAGGGAGGTAAAATTAGGCGTTGCACTGATTGACTTTTTGAAGAGAGAACATCAATCTCCTTTTTGTGTTGAGATGATCAACAGAAACTATTCATTCGCATGAAAATGGTAAAGCGTGGCCTGAGGTTCACTAAAGTGGGAAAAGGTCCGGTTTCACTTGGTACACAGAACTCAACTCCTTCAACAGTTAGCACTAAAGAAGATCAGAATTCAATATACAGGACACCAGTGAATGATCTGAACTCTAAAGCCCAGCATAGGGTCCCTTAGAAAGCCGTGGAGATTATCACCAGGACAGGCCTAAAAGGCTAAAACAGCAAGATCGTGGTCCACTCTCTCCTCCACAACCAGTCCTACTGTGGCCCATTGATTTCCACAGAGCTGCCAGGAAGTTAGGTTCCTCTTCTGCCAATGCCTCCCTCCGGCATGACAAAATCTCAGACAGAGAGAAAGAGGGGGAGACAGTGCATTCCGTAATGCATGATGACCCATTAATGCCATTGTCAAGTATTAGAAAGAAGGCCAGACAAGTAGAAGAAGAAAAGGGACAATTGAATGGGCAGGCAAGGGGAAAACAGAAGACCAGGACATTGGAACCTTATCACTACCTGAGAGACAGTGACATTTCTTAATTGTTATTGTAAGGTTTGGTTTTACTAACCGTGCAAGCAAGCAAGACCTTCAATAATTCCATGACTTGTTGGGTCTGTGAGTTGAGTTGTTTGAAAAATAACTCACTCTTTTGTTCCACATTGTTTGAAAGTGGGTTTTGAAAAGGGTTTATAAGGACAAAAGTGCTTTTACTTTATACTTGGTAGTAAGATTAGGGTGTGCTAATCCCCATACTACCTGCGTGCGGGTGCGCAAGTTTAGGCGCGTTTTGGCGCGTTATTAGGCGCACTTAGCACTTAGCCGCGGTCGCGAAAAAACGTGATTTATTTTTAGAAAACTTTTTGTATTTTTTAAATAGTTTTATTGTAAAGGTGTGTAATTTATTTGAATTTTGATTTATTCAAAAATTCATTTCTGGCAGTTATTTTTTTAACTGTTACAACTGTTTTGATTTCCCAACAGTTGTGTCTGTCCAAAATTCATACCTTGTCAGATTTTTATAAATACTTGATTTTCAGTTCTTTCAAGATACTGATTTTGAAAATTTCGAAGTCTTTTCTTTCTGCAAAATTTCTATAGCCAAAACGTACATTGCTTGAAAGATAATTCCAAGAGGAATTTTCAATTTTGCTGTTTGCAAATTCCTACTGACTTTGTTGTATCCTGGAAGATTATTTGTCACTATCCCATCAGCAAACTCGTTAACGAGTGGGGACAAATAAAGCCTTAAAGAAAGCGATCACGCGCCTCAAAGTCTTCATTTAGTGATTTCGATTCCCTCAAATTCTCAACATGACCAACACACCAGAACACAGCTAGGGATGACAATTTGATCCGCAACCAGTAGATATCCGTCATGTCCCGATCCTATAAGAGCGGGTTTTCTTGACTTTGACCTGGTTATGAGGCGGGTACGGTATTTAAAATTTAAACCCGCAGCGGGTACGGGTCGGATTTGGTATTCACTCTCCCCGCCCTGCCCCGCTGTTCGTGTTTTATATTTGTTTTTTATCCTAACCCTAAATCTAGGCAATCTCAGCCGTCCATCTCATAGTATAAATATGGACAAAAATCCTTTCTCTTGCTCTGCCTCTCTTCTCTCCCGCCCCATCTTCTCCCTGCTTTCTTCTCTCAATTCTTTGTTCTCTCAAAGCTCATATGCCGAACGATCACGGCCTCCACGAACCAACCACCTCACGACCTCCACGAACCAACCACCTCACGACACCTTCTCTCTGCCCCGCATGGTACGATGCTTATCTCCACCAGTCACCCATTTCCAGTCCGTCGCCGAAGCTCCAACCGCGGCTATGCCGAACAGCAATGGTGCAATAGCAAACTAGTGGCGGTGGAGTTTGTCAAGTGCGACTGCTGCGGCTACATTGCTTCCGTGAGAGCTACAAGGGACGCTGGATCTGCAGCATCTCCGGCGAGGCGGTGTGATTAGACTAGTGAATTGGCAACGACGAGGCACTGGATGAACTCTTTTTCTTTTTAGTTCTTTCCATTTTTTGTTGAATTCTCTCTTTCCTTCTGTTGGAGATGGGTAATTATGGTGAGTGTGTGCCGGTTGTGCCATGGGTAGGGGGTGCCGACGGTACTCATTGTAATTGTGCCTTTTCTTTTATGGCTTAGGCTGTGGATGTGGCCGCGAGCAACTGCGAACAAGGAAAGAGCGGGGCGGATCAGGGCGGGTATCCTAAATTACCTTTGGATCGGGGATGGTATGCAATTCGTTTGATCCGGTGCTAGGGGCGGGGCGGAATGGGATTTCTGAACTAGCGGGACAGATTCGAATTTGATAAGATTTAAGATTCGCATCTGACCCGCCTCATTGTCATCCCTAAACACAGCACAGACAATGAATACCGGATACTTTCCTTCTATTGTCTTGTTCTGTATCAAATCCCATATTCTACAGAGGAAACACCATAAACATCAACAGTATAACTTGGAGCTATATTTGCAATTACAGTCCAACTCATTCAACTTTCAAAACTCTAATCCAATCCCCCCACACCCAGAATAACTTTAACATGAGCAAAAGAAAAAGAAAAAAAAAACTTGGTTTTAATCCAAAAAGCTTCAAATGATCAATCTATACTAGTTTTGTGTGCTAAACCCTAATGCTACAATTCAAGGTCAGAATGGCTGGCTGCTGTTTAGGTCGAATTAGGCCAGGATTTCAGATATAACTGACCAAGGATCTTCACAAGATGGCAGGTCTGATCTGATGTATGCATGAACTTTAAAGTCAAAGGACAGTCAACGCCAGGACGAAACAGTGAGAAGAGGATCACCATTCCAAGCCAGATAGAGGAACCCAGGAGTGGAATCCACCACGGAGTACAAATCACTGTAATTGTAGTGCCACAGTAGTATTTTAGCTTGGCTCACTGCATAATGGCTAAGGGCAACCGTCTGGAAACCGGCACTTTCCATTAGTATTCGCCACTGTTCATTATCTTCCATACGCTCCCTCCTCGTTCCCGGTTCCTCCCGTCCGATCACTCCGGCGATCCTCCGTCCAAATATCAGTCTCTCCACTAGTAGCCTCTCCGGCGAGTCTCGGGTCAAGGTGGGCTCCAACGAGTCAAAAACGGCGGAGTAGTATTTCAGGCCATTCTTGAAACGGTTCAGAAACCCGACCCGGTTCAAACTCGTTTCGTATTCACCCAATGTCACAATTACCGGGTTCAGAGATTTAGCAAGTTTAAGTGCCGTCTCCACATCGCAACTAGTCTCATCGAGCAAGTTATACAGCTGAGGCATGAAGTTCACTGCCAAAACCTCATCCGGGTCAACCCGAAAACTCGCCCCGGTCAAATTCTGGAAGGGAGTCAAGACCGATTCGAACTCGAAATTCAGATCCAATAGCTTTGCAAAGTCAGAAAGGCGGTTTCCGGTGGCAGAGAGCGAAGCTGCTGGGGAGTTTCCGAGTGCCGGAGCTGGGATGCCCGAGATCCGAATTCTTGTGGGTTTCCCGGCGGGTCGGGTCGCCAGAGCCTGTAAGAGAGCTGCCCACTGAACTCCCTGAACTATCCCAAAATCGACTATGTGAATCTTGGTGGCTTTTTCGGTGGCTTCCAGTATAGCTTGATTGGCTGTCAAGTGAGAGAATTTGGAGTACGGGCAAGCATCGTTGAGGGCTTTGTATGCTAGAGTGAAGTCCTCTGAAGGGGTGGCCGAGATTGTCGCCGTTTTTTCCGCTTCACCGGAAATCCTGCAGTGGAGAGCTTCAGTGAAGTAGAAGGCCACTCGTTCAGTTGGATCTCCGAGTTCAGACACGGATTTCCTGAGTCGAATCAGTGATTTCAAAGCATTTTCAGGGTCAGAGTCAGAAACTCGAGCACATTCCACTAGGGCCTTCAACAGCGGCCTTGTTGACAGTATATCCGGTGAGCGAGAGTTATCCACGGCCGTTTTCGCTTCCTTCACGGCCGTTTGCTGCGGTGTGGACTGTGACGATGGGGCCCAAGCAAGGGAGTTTGGGTTTTTGGTGGTTTCTGAAAATATGACTCGGTTAAGATCGGACGGCGGTGAGGACGCTATGCTGAGTCGACTCGGGCAGGAGGAAAATGGATCGGCGGGGCACAGGCTGAAATCGGAGGCTGAGTGCCACGCGTGGCAGCCTGGTTGGAGACTGGAACTGCCGGTTGAATCTCCACCGCCGATTAAGGTCTCCATCCACTCGTCCGAGTCGAACTCACCACCAGAACCACCACCAAAGTCGGAAAATCTAAACCCAGTGGTGGAATGGTGGTGTTCCAAGCTGGGGAACGGAAACCCGGCCTCACCGGCATCCGCGCCTCCAGTCTGAAACGGGTCCGGGTATCCTGGTCCAGTTAGCCCGTAGCCCGAAGTAGGACTGGTGGACAAGCTCTGGTTTGCGGTGGTCCATGGGCTGAGGCAAAACGGGTTGACGCCGACGAGTTGCTGGTGGTGATGCTGCTGCTGTTGCTCTTGCTGCTGCTTCTGCTTGATGACTTGCTGAGCTATTGCCATTAGATTCCCACTGTCTGTACACATATAAGCCATTCTCCGGCCAAATCTCGCCGGCGAACACACCACTGCATCACCAGAATTCTTGGTATTAAGTGGGCCTTTAGAGAATAAAAAATGCCAAAGCTACTAACATACAAAAGACTCCATCTTTGCTTTGTATACGACAAGATGAGTTCTGTGACAGAGGAAGCAAGGTTTTGAAAAAGAGGGAGAGGGGGCAAGAGAAAGAAACGGTAGCCTTTTTCTTTGTTTTGTTTTTGTGATGATAAGTGAGCTTTCCAAGGAGGACAATGAGCTGATTAAAGTCACTGGACTGGAGGGTCACACTTTATAAATTGCAAACTGTAAAGGCAGATATATGTAAATTCCGCTATTGTTCCCGTTTGTCCCTTGAGCAACTCTTATTACAGTCCGTTCCCCCGAAATTAATGTCGACCATAAATAGCTCCCCAGCTTATACTCCCTCAATACTGGCATAGCCAAGCAAGAACAGTTCTCTTCACTTCTACAGAGCAATCAATACTAAAACTAACATACCTAAGGAGTGCTTGCAAGAAGAGTTTTATTCATGACAGAGCAAGACTGAGAATTCTCATATATGTATTTAGTATCTGTTAGTTCTGAAAATATTTTGTATAATCTTTTGTTATCATAAATTTCAGTTACAATAACAAAAACATTTTACTAAAACTTTTTTATGACTAAAAGTCTTAAGGAGCGTTTGGTAACCATTTTTTTTTCAATTTAAAAAACCAGTTTTTAAACTGCAGAGTAAAAAAAAAACTCCAAAAACTGGTTTTTTTTTTTCACTTTTGGTTTTTTTTTTTCGACCACCACCACCACCCTCCCACCGCCGGCAGCCACCTCCGGCCGCCGGCAGCCATCTCCGGTCGCCGGCGACCACCGCCGGAGACTGCCGGCAGCCACCTCCGGCCGCCGGCGACCACCGCCGGAGACGGCCGGCAGCCACCTCCGGCCGCCGGCCACCACCGCCGGAGACTGCCGGCAGCCACCTCCGGCCGCCGGCCACCACCGCCGGAGACTGCCGGCAGCCACCTCCGGCCGCCGGCCACCACCGCCGGTGACTGCCGGCAGCCACCTCCGGCCGCCGGCCACCACCGCCGGAGACTGCCGGCAGCTACCTCCGGCCGCCGGCCACCACCGCCGGAGACTGCCGGCAGCCACCTCCGGCCGTCGGCCACCACCGCCGGTGACTGCCGGCAGCCACCTCCGGCCGTCGGCCACCACCGTCGACCACCGCTACGCCCCACCACCGCCACCGCAAACCACCAAAAAAAAAAGTCAAAATAAAAAGGGTTACCAAACACCAAAAAAAAAAACCTCAAAAAAAAAGGGGTTATCAAACACCCACTTGTTTTTATAAAAAAAAAAATTAAACTGCTCTTTAAAAACTGAAAACCAAAAAAAAAATTTTGTCAAACGAAGCCTTAGTGCAGAGATGTTGTACTTCAGAGGAATCTTATTTGACAGAGCAAACACGCTATTTTCATCATGTACACAGCTTCAAGGGATCGGACGACGCGTAATATTGCTATGGTCTTAAGTGAAAATGCAAAGATATCATTGCTGGGTGAAATTATCCTCTGAAACGAAATTCAAACTCTTATCTTCCCCCTTCTCCTAATCTTTGATCATGCCAAACATAGCCATGGTGGCCAGAACAACACTACCACCAACCTTGTGCATCAACCACCCTACTCTCACATGGCCGTCGGTTTTGTTCAAATGACAAAGATGGCTTTGACTCTTTAAAGTTATTTAGCTCTAGTGGTTGAGCATTATTGAAGTCAAAACTAAACCAACTGAGCCAAAGCAAATAAAACTATTCAGGTTACATTTGATTTTTATATGAATATTTTTAATCTTTGTTTTTTTGGGTTTGGTTGCCGTTTGGAAAATTGCTATTTGGTTTCGAGAACATCTGAAAAATTTATGTGTCTTCCGTACAATTTGCACAAATAGTAATAAAAAATCATTTAGCTAGTTTATGTTTGGTTTAGATAAGAATATTCTGGTTCGAGTTTTGACAAGGGAGTAAGAGGAATATTCCTCCGACCCAGATAGCAGTCAAATTTTTTCCATTTGATTGGCCCCTAGTTGGGTTCAATGAACCAAATGCTCACTCATGAAAACAAGTTCGGAGACGGCAAACTGATTTGAGTTTTAACGCGCAGGGGACAAGGAGGGTGGGGGGAGTTCGGCTTCCAAAATTTAATATGTACACACTCTATGTTCTTAATCATTTTTATGCTTCAAATATTTTGAACGTTTCTATTCTCTATTCTTCTCGTGTATCATTCTCGTGGAGTCTGCCCATGTTGGTTACCAAGTCACCTCCTTAGGTATATTGATGATACATTGCCCTTCTTTTGAATCTAGTTCTACACCACTACCGAACTTTACCGAGTTGTAATCCCACTCGCCCTTTTCCATAACCAAAATTTGCCTATCTAAAAGCCAAACAACCTCAAGGCTATTAGCTACAAGCCCTCCTAGCAAGAGCACAACGCCGTTTAAAGTTGACTGCGGGCGGAGAGGAATTTATGCAAGAGTTGAGCGGGGGGAACGCATTATTAGCTCTTATATTTTATTTATATTTAAATTAGATAACGGAAACGAAGAAAAAAGCGAACATTAAGAATGATGATAAAATCCTGTTCAGACCACTACAGCTGTCTAGCTATTTCGAGCGGTGAAAAGTCTGCGTCTTTCCATCGGGGTGAGGCGTGTGAATGACGTGGCGACCATTCATTGGAATGGGCCGGTGGTGGGCCCTGGATATGACAACCACCACGTCATGAGCTTTTTCACCTTTTCCTCCCGCTCTATTCGGGGACCTGTGCGCCTTTCAGCTCTGGAGCCACTGTGACTGTGGCCGATGACACGTCTACGAACGGCCAGTGCCTGTCGCTTTCCGGTGACGTCACCGCTGTGATCTTTTTGGTAGTAGCGAAGTCGACCCTCTGCCACGGTGCCCCCCTCCCCCCCCCCCCATCGAAAATCGAGCGGCTTAATTTTTGGATTAAATTCGGCAGATTGATAATTAAGCTGCGAAAAATCAACAGAGCTCAGCTTCTTTTGACAACACTTTCAGTTTTGATTTTCAATTTATGTAAAAAAAAAATTAAAAACAATTTATTTTTTTACAAAAATAAGTAGGTATTCGATAATCAAAATTTTATTTTGTGGTGATTTGCTGTGGTGGGGCGTAGCAGTGGCCAACAGTGGTGGTGGCTGGTGGCTGCCAATCGTCAGTGGTGGCTGACGCCACCGACAGTGGCCACTGGCTATTATAGGCTGTGGCTGTTGGCGATGGGAGGGTGGTGGTGGTGGTGGTCTCACAATAAAAATCAAAAATCATTTTTGAAATTTTCAAAAACAGTCTTGAGTTAAAAACTGATTTTTTAAATTGAAGAAAAACGAAAACTGGTTGCCAAACGTGTTTATTTTTTCCAGTTTACAAAACTGAAAGAAAAAACAACTGTCGAACGGGACTTCAACTAGTACTCTTTCCATTTTAGATTTATATTGCTCATACTTTTCTTTAGTGTCTCATAATTATTGCTAAATTTCTAAAGCTAAGAAATTTTATGACATTCTTCATTTTAACTCTTATGCTCGTGTAACATATTGGTCAATTCATATTTTTCTATCGTTTGATTACGACTTCCTTTTCTCCCTTCTTCTTCGATGCCAACACAACCGATGAAACCCACCGTCACCTTTATCCCCCTCTATTCTTTCTTCTATAATTTTTTAGCCATTAGCACTAATGTTACCTCTCCTCCACAAATACGAATGGCTGCCTCCTACGATCAGTGTTAGTTAAAAACGTAAGTTTGAAACTAAAAGTTTTATGAAAATGTAATGACAATAATCAAAATCAGATTTGTAAGTATGCAAATCACATAGCATGTATATATTGAAAATTGATAAGTAATTAAAGTGAAAAAAACTGTTGGGCCTGTGAGAGAAGCAAATGAAATTCGGTCGCTTAAAATCGATGTTGTCTCCCTTCATGCAGATTCTAACGAGGAACAACGATCCAAGATCTAACCCAAAAGCTCGCAGCGACTTCTGCTCTAAAAGAACGATTACAGGAAGACTTTTGAACTCGTCCGATCAATTGCCCACTAAAATAGATATCACAAAGTATATGGTAAAGTAAAAAAATCATAAATAATAGTTTCTGCAATCACTTTTATTTATAGGGAGTGAAAAGAAACTAAAGAAGAGTCACAACTCTTAGCACCAAAATAAATGGTTACAGCCTTTCAATTTAAATTCAAATTAATGGTAGTTTTAAAATTTCTAACAATCCCTCACAAGCTTTAAAACTCCATAAAATCAATAAAATAAATAAAATATTCAATATATAAGTGGGCAACATGATAGAATGCAATGGGTATAGGTGTCTTCAGGACTTAAACCTACACTTAGGGTGGGTTTGACACTCTTTTTTTGCCTCTTTTTTTTCAGTTTTAAAAATTGAAAAAAAAAAGGAGCGTTTGGTAACCATTTTTTTTCAATTTAAAAAATCAATTTTTAAACTGAAGAGTAAAAAAAAAACTTCAAAAACTGGTTTTTTTTTTTCACTTTTGGTTTTTTTTTAGACCACCACCACCACCCTCCCACCACCGGCAGCCACCTCAGGCGACCACCGCCAGAGACTGCCGGCCGCCGACGACCATCGGCAGCCACCTCCGGCCACCGGCAACCACCGCCGGAGACTGCAGGCAGCCACCACCGGCCCCCGGCGACCACCACCGGAGACTGCCGGCAGCCACCTCCGGCCCCGGCGACCACCGCCAGAGACTGCCGGCAGCCACCTCCGGCTGCCGGCGACCACCGTCGAAGACTGCCGAAAACCACCTCCGGCCGCCAGCCACCAGCCACCACCGCCGGTGACTGCCGGCAGCCACCTTCGGCCGTCGGCCACCACCACCGTCGACCACCGCTACGCCCCACCACCGCCACCACAAACCACAAAAAAAAAGTCAAAATAAAAAGGGTTACCAAACACAAAAAAAAAACCTAAAAAAAAAGGGGTTATCAAACACCAACTTGTTTTTATAAAAAAAATAAAATTAAGCTGCTCTTTAAAAAACTACTTTTTAAAAACTGAAAACCAAAAAAAAAATTTTGTCAAACGAACCCTTAATATATCAATTTTCATGCGAGGGAACGTTGATGGAATCTTACACCTTAAATTTAGGACTGTAAATAAACCGAGTTGTTCATGAACTGCTTGTGATTCGTTCCCCAAAGAACTCGTTCATGTTCGTTTGTATAATATACGAACCGAACATAACAAAATATTAGAGCTTGTTTATTAAACAAGCCGAGCATGAACATTCCAAAGTGTTCATGAATGTGTTCGTGAATAACTCGTCTGGATAATAACTAAATTATAATATGTTCCAAACCTAAAAGTCATATAACTTAATTATAGTATAAATTAGTCTAAACTTGGACGTCCTAAAACCAGTTAGACAATTGAATCAAGTAAGGTATAGTTTTGGTTTAGAAATAGTTGTTTTGAACAAGAACACGAGTTTTTCAGTTCGAGTTCAGTTCATATAAATAAACGAACTCAAGCCGAACACGAGTTTTGCAAAACAGACCACAAACGAGATCAAACAAAATTTTAAAGATTAAACAAACACGAATACTAACACGAACATGACCTGAACCTAAACAAACTAGTTTTAACATACCTATGTTTGACTTGAACTCGGTTCGTTTACAGGCTTACTTGAATTAGGTCCCTTAGGCCAAACTTCAATTAACACACACGCACACACATACACACTATATCTGATATAGAATGTGGTTATGGCAGATTGACATTATTAATGGCTGTGCGCCACAATCTTGAATCTCATAGGAGGTTTTAAAGAAGAGCCCAATTCCACGGCCGCGGCCTACAATGACTCCCACTTAGGTGAGACCTCTAAGTGTACGGGTGAGGATTAAATACTCATCCTCAATGTCACACATAAGCATTACCATCACTAGAATGGGGAGATATACTCTCCTACTCTTATATATATATATATATATATATATATATATATATATATATATATATATATATATATATAGGATCGTGATCCATTGCTAGCGCTAGCACTGTTGCTAGCGCTGTTTGGCCGTCCGCTACATTATGTAGCGGACGGTGCTAGCGCTGCTAGCGCTAGCAATGGATCACGATCCATATATATATATATATATATATATATATATATATATATATATATATAGGGAGCCGATCCACACCCACCTTCATGCCACAGTTTCCTTTGGTTATGTTGTATCTGTAGATAATCTACCCTCTACTTTCATGTAATGTTATATTTGTGATGCTGTGACTGTTTGTACTGTAGTGGATTCCTCTGTTTTCGCCAAGGTTAAGTCTTGAATGGTTGGACTGTGAAAACCTTTACCCATTTTCAGCTGTGTGTTTGTCTATCTTTCTTCATTTGATCATTGCTGGTTTGAAGGACCTTTGGTATGATTTAGGTCAATTATGGCGCCAGTCATCTATTATTTAAGGAATTGTGCATACCATGCTTCTTCCTTATAATGAAGAAGATCAGATTTACTTGAAAAGAAATGAAAAGAATGGAAGCTTGAACTTGGATTTAACCCCTTGCAAATTGTAATGTAGTAAAGTTACTGCTTTGTTTCTCAGTTAGCTCATCTCCATTGACTCATTGGGGGCACTGCAGACTTGAGCAGATTGGACGGGCAACACAATTGTTTGATGAAATGCCTGAAAGGGATGCGGTGTGTCGGAACACTGTCATTTCTTTGTATTATAAAAATGGACAGTATGGGAAAGGAGCAGGCATGTTGATGAACACATGTAAAGGAGCAGTTAAAGGAATCCTAGAATTGTCGTCTGCTACATTATGTAGCGGACATGTATTTTTGCAGATAAGCCAAATCTTGATAGGTGCATAATTTTTGTTATTTACAGGTTGCTATTACCATCCTTCTGGACAAAAAACTGCTACTGAGGTATTGTTTTTTGTTCCAAGTTCAGACAATTGCCCTTGACCTCCGAAATAAATCAATTTATATTTCGTGTGAAAAAGCTTCATCTGCTACACCAAATATGTTTCTTGTTGCAACTCTTATGTTCTTATCGATCTGAGTCTCAATTTCTTGCAAACAAAATATAGAGATAGAGTTAAAGAGAGAGAGAGATAGAGATAGAGAGAAGAGAGGAGGAGGATGAGAGAGAAAAGAAAAAGTGGTGAGAGAAAAGAGAGAGAAAAAGAAAAAGTCAGAACACATTAATGAGAGAAGGGAGGGAGAAAGAGAAGACTACTGACTTATTTGTCCGCTACATAATGTAGCGGACGAGCACTGTACTGTATTGCTCGAGGATATTTTTGTCAAAAAATCGTCCACTACATTATGTGACGGACAGACTTACAAAAATGTAGAAAAAAGATCTAAACCCTCCACATATCACGCGTGGATGGCCAAATCTCGCTGGCAACTTAATCCAAGTTGCCAGCGCGAGTAATGGATCAACTCCCATATATATATATATATATATATATATATAGGGAGCTGATCCATTGATAGCGCTAGCAAAATAGGAGAAGTTGCTAGCGCGATCTGGCCGTCCATCCCAAAAGATGGACGGCCCAGATCTTTTTTTTTGCGTTTTTTTAAGTACGTCCGTTACATTATGTAGCGGACAATTTTTTGCATTTTTTTGACAATAATACCCTCCGAGTCCGTCCGCTACATAATGTAGCGGACAAGTTTTCAAACTTTTTTTCTCTTTCTGTCATTAATGTTCTGACTTTTTTTTTTCTCTCTCTCCCGTCCGCTACATAATATAGCGGACAAGTTTTCAGACTTTTTTTTCTCTTTCTGTCATTAATGTTCTGACTTTTTTTTTTCTCTCTCCCGTCCGCGCGGACAAGTTTTCAGACTTTTTTTCTCTTTCTGTCATTAATGTTCTGACTTTTTTTTCTCTCTCTCTCCCGTCCGCTACATAATGTAGCGGACAAGTTTTCAGACTTTTTTTCTCTTTCTCTTTCTCTTTCTCTCTCCTTTTGTGGTCATTTTTCTGTCACCTTTCTGACTTTAGTCTCTTTCTCTTTTCTTTCTTTTCAATTTTCTAAGTTGTTTCTCTCTCCTTTTGTCATCATTTTTCTGTCACCTACTCTCTTTCTCTTTTCTTTCCGGACATGTGATCCTAGCTCAGAGAAGAAAGCTATTTGCAAAAACCCAGACATAAAAAGAAACATAAAAAGGAAACGCTAAACTTGCATGCAATAGAAGCTGTCCCGAGAAAGACATTGGAGATCTGTTCATGCTTTAAAGCC
This sequence comes from Escallonia herrerae, assembly GCA_033070095.1. Lineage (NCBI taxonomy): Eukaryota > Viridiplantae > Streptophyta > Magnoliopsida > Escalloniales > Escalloniaceae > Escallonia > Escallonia herrerae. The sequence goes on from JAVXUP010001728.1 coordinate 81,525, forward strand.
CAGCAAAATCAAGCTGACATGAAAGACCGGGCTCTCGCAGCAGCCCTTACTAACGCCCTTAACCTATTCGCTTATATGTGAACTCTTTGTTCTTCCGAGATATGAGTTTCGGCAGAGCTGCAAGCTGTATTGTCTGGCACCTGATTTCGTAGTTCTTTTGATGAAAGAGAGGACACCTCAGCAGCATTAACCTCATCCCACAAGGCCTGAGATGGCTCCTGCACAAGAACCCAATGATGAAAATTAGCTAAACAAAACAGAACATCGATCCTGATATCCAAATACCTCACACTAGACAACCCTGATGAAGCCAATGTTAATAGTGACTATGTTGTTTCAGGTGGAAATTTATTTGCAGAAACCCATTCCTCATCTTGACCAAAACATTGGAGTCTGCCCAGAGAGAGAGAGAGAGAGAGAGAGAGAGAAATGAGGGGAGAGGACGAAAGAGAAGAAAGAGAGAGAGAGAGAGATCAAAAAGAAGAGAAAGGAGAGAGAGAAGAGTCAGAGCATTAATGAAGGGGGAGAGAGAGAGAGAGAGAGAGAGAGAAAAAGATATGAGAAAACAAGTCTAAAAACTTGTCCGCTACATTATGTAGCGGACAGGAGAGAGAGAAAAGAAAAAAAAAGTCAGAACATTAATGACAGAAAGAGAAAAAAAGTCTGAAAACTTGTCCGCTATATTATGTAGCGGACGGGAGAGAGAAAAAAAAAAAGTCAGAACATTAATGACAGAAAGAGAAAAAAAAGTCTGAAAACTTGTCCGCTATATTATGTAGCGGACGGGAGAGAGAGAAAAAAAAAGTCAGAACATTAATGACAGAAAGAGAAAAAAAGTCTGAAAACTTGTCCGCTACATTATGTAGCGGACGGACTCGGAGGGTATTATTGTCAAAAAAATGCAAAAAATTGTCCGCTACATAATGTAGCGGACGTACTTAAAAAACGCAAAAAAAAAGATCTGGGCCGTCCATCTTTTGGGATGGACGGCCAGATCGCGCTACCAACTTCTCCTATTTTGCTAGCGCTATCAATGGATCAGCTCCCATATATATATATATATAATGCTTTAAATGAGTTTACTCTGCGCAGGTTGTTTCTACCCATTGAATCTTATTCATGAAATCTCCAATCATAAAGGTTGGGTTACTCTTGGTGATTCCCTTATAGGCTTAATCTCATTCCCTTCGATGATTCATGTACACCACTTTTGGGTAAAGCCTTGGTTAAATTATCAGCCAAGTTCTTTTTCAATTTCATAACATCGAGTGGCACAACATTTTTGTTTAATAATCCTTTAGTGGACTTATATCTTATTTGTATGTTTTTGTTCATCTTCTTATTTGTGTGAGTTTGATTTGTAAGGGCTATTATAGCCTTGCTATCACAATGAACAGGTATAGCCGGTAAAGGCTTGATATATATAAGAAGAGGCATATCAAGCATAAGATTTCTTAACCATTCTGTCTCTATACAAGTTGTGACTAACGCTATCAACTTCGCTTCCATTGTACTTCTAGATATGAGGGTTTATTTATTAAAATCCTAACATATAGCTTCCCCTCTAAGCATAAATATAAATTCGATGGTGGACTTCACATCTATGTTATCAATTATCCAATTTGCATCACTGTATCCCTCAATTGCATTTGGATAAACTCGATACATTAAACAATAGCCTAGGGTTCCTCGAAGATAGCATAAGTAACCTATTTAAGGAATTCCATTGTTTTCTATTTGGGTTGTCGGTATAACGACTAAGTCTTCCAACTGCATAGGCTATATCCGGTCTTGTTCTATTGCTAAAATATAATAAAGACCCTATAATTTGAGAATACTTTAGTTAAAACATAGGTTCTCCCAAGTTCTTATTTAGGTTTATGCTAACATCATAAGGAATACTTATATGCGTAATATCATAATGTCCAAAGTTCCTCAACATGTTTTTTTATAGCATTTAATTGAGACAAGGAGATCCCATCACATCTTTCATATCAAAATTCATATACAAGTAGCTGTCACATTATCAATTGAGTTTAAGTTTGTCCCAAATATCATAATGGCATCCATATATAGGCATAATATAACACGCTCTCCATTATCCTCTTTACAATAGAGGCATTTATCGAAGTCATTGATTCTAAATCCGTACTTCAAAATGACTCTATCAAATATATCATGCCATTGCTTATGAGCTTGCTTAAGTCCGTGCAAAGACTTTTTCGATCTAAATATTTTATTTTCTTGTCCTTTCATCTTAAATCCTTCAGGTTGCTCCATATAAATCTCTTCATCTAAGTCACCATCCAAAATGCGGTCTTTACATCCATTTGGTGTGTGACTAGCTTATATATAGATGCTAGAGGTAACAAGGTTCTAATGGTAGTAATTCTAGCAACTGGAAAGTAGGGGTCAAAGTAATTAATTCCTTCCTTTTGAGTAAAGCTCTTGGCTATTTTCTAACTTTATAATTTTCTATGCTTCCATTAGACTTTAACTTTCTCATGAACACCCACTTGCAACTTATTGGTTGGCTTCCAGGTGGCAAGTCAGATAACACCCACGTGTTATTTTCTGTAATAGAGTTAAACTCATCATTTATATCCTCTTTCCAAAATGGTGCATCTAATTACGACATAGCCTCACAAGTCTTAGGTTCTCATTCGACTAAATATGTGAAAAAATCTTCTCCAAGATTTTTCTTAATTCTACTTCTTTTACTTCTCCTAAGCTCCGATTGAGAATAGCCCTTACTATTTATAGGTATACTAGTTGAAAAATCAATAGTATCGGTTGTAAGTCTAGCATTAAGGCTATGACTTCTGAACTAATCTCTAAACGGACATACATTCTCAAAGTATGTAGCATCTCTAGTTCTATAAAAGTGTTATCGAAAATTTCAAAATTTTTAGAATTGCTGACCAAAAAAAGCGATTCACATTACTATTTTAAGCATACCCAACAAAGATAGCATCTATGGTCTTTGCCCTATTTTCTTGCATTTGGGTTCTGGAATTGCTACCTTAGCTAAGCAACCCCACAATGGAGGCCTTTTTTTTTTTTTTCTGTAACTCGTGAGGAGTTTTATCATCTTCCTTTGAATTTGTTACTTCGTTCAATATGTAATAAGATGATAAAATCGCTTCCCCCACAAGGAGAGCACCAAAATTCAACAACATAACATTAATCATATATAACAATGTTTTATTTTTCCTTTCCACAACACCATTTGATTGTGATAAATAAGTATGTATAACTTGAAGAATGATCCTATGATCTTCACAAAATCTTTTAAGGGCATTCTCGAAATATCCTCCAACTCTATCGAATCTAAAGATCTTAATCCTTTTCTTAAGTTGACTTTCAACTTCTATCTTATAGAATTTAAAATTTTCTAAAAATCTCATCCTTAGTTTTAATAAGATAAATGTAAGAATATCTAGAGAAGTCATCTATGGACATCACAAAGTACTTATTGCCGACTCTAGTTAGAGGTCAACTAGAATCACATACATCACTATATATGAGTTCTTCGAGATTTGTGTTTCTATGGACCGAACTATAAGGTTTCATTGGTTGTTTTGCTTGTACCCAAATCTCATATTTATGCGTAAGATCAATAAATTTTCTTGAAAGGAGACCTATATTCATCAACTTTTGAATTTTTCCAAAGCTCACGTGACCTAACCGTTTATGTCAAAATCTTTACCAACAAGTACTTATTCTTAGTTATTACAACTTTATTAGATTCCTTTATAACCTTCTATCCATGTTATACGAAGGAGGACTCGCTAACTAAATTCCTTTTAACATTGGGAACATGCCGCACATCACTAAAGTTTAAAGTCTTCCCCGAATTTAGCTTTAGATCAACCTTTCCAACTCCTAGCATTGCACAACAGTATTATTTACTAGCGTCACACTTCCTCCACTTGTATTCTGGTAAGATTTGAACAAAATATGATCACAACAAACATAAATTTAACTCCCGAATCTAACCACCGATCATCTCTTTGATAGGTAAAATTTACGAAGAGTTGATAATGATCAACCTAAGAGGAGGTTCCTTATCTACCAACATATTCACTTGGGCGTTTTGATTACTTGGCTTGAAATTATGCTCATGTCTTTCTGTAGAAACAATCCATGCCTTTATGGTTCATTCTCTTACAAATGAAGCATGGTTTGAGCACCTTCTTTCTTTTGCCCTTATTATCTTCATGGTTGTTACGGTATCGAAAACGATTAGATTTGTGATGCCCCCCTCGATTAAGGTTATGGTTCCAACCATTATTGTAGTGGTTATAATTATTGTGACAATTTCTGGAACCATTGTCCCTTGGGTTAAAATGACTAGGAGTGTCTGACTCTTCAACATTTTCCATGAGGTTAAACTTGGCTAGCATATAATTGGATTGTTGGTTGCTTTTCCTCTATCCTTAAAGCATTCAAGGCTTGGGTCAAAGTTAAAACTCCATGTTTATGCTTAAGGAATTTCGTAAAATGTGACAAAGAAGGTGGCAATTTGTCAATAAGCAATGAACTAAGATTGTGGGTGCTATGAATGAATGGAGAGAGAGAAAGAGTTATCGTACCATAAGTTGGACATGTTCCTTAATTTTAGTGCAAGTGAAACGTAAGCTATTTTTTGAAACGTAGAGAGTAATTTGTAAAATATAGCTTCAATTAAATGAAAAAAAAGAGTGGATACTAATGATGATAAAATCCTGGTTAGAGCGTTATAATTATCAAACCATTTCAATGGATGAAAGTAAACCTGGCAACGGGTATGCCCCCCGAGTTCGGGTAAAATCCAATCTGGTCTGGATAAAAAAGGGTCGGGTATATTTTACCCAATTTTTCTCGGGTAGGCTTTTTTAAAACCCGTAGCCTACCCTTGCGAGTAGGGTATTACCCACGGGTAAAATATTAATTTATAATTTATTTTTCTTTAATAAAACAAATTTTAATTACATCATTTTGTCATTTTTAATAGCCAATTCATTCTTCAATGTTTCATATCTTTCTTCTCCATAAAAAATCATAACATAATAAACAATCTACATATCTACACAACCACTATCAAGAACTCTACTGAAAGTCAAACAATAATTCACCATTCATATATATATATATATATATATATATATATATATATATATATATACCTACCGAACAAATTAATTAACAAATACATACAAATTACAAAGAAATAACAAAATCATTGTAACACTCCAAAATTTTAGAGGTGCTCAAATATTACTTGTTTGATTGAGAAAAAAATTAATGATAATTTTAAGTGACAATTAGGATTGACATTGTCGTGCTTGTTAGGTGTCTTCGCACAATCGCGACACTTCTTGCTTATTGAGGACTCAGTGTTGATTACTTCTCTGATCGACACTTCATGCTACCTATCATTGTCATGCTTATGACGTGTCAACATAGTATTGCGACACGTCGTGCTTCGAGCCTTGTCGTGCTTTGGTTAGCATTGTCATGCTTGCTAGGTGACACATCATTGTTTTGCCACCTCGTGCTTCGAGCTTTGGTTAGCATTGTCGTGCTTGCTAGGTGGCACATCCTTGTTTTGCCACCTTGTGCTTCTAGCTTTGTCGTACTTTGGTTAGCATTGTCGTGCTTGTTAGGTGGCACATCCTTATTTTGTCACCTCGTGTTTCAAGCTTTATCGTGCTTTGGTTAGCATTATTGTGCTTGCTAGGTGGCATAGCCTTGTCTCGCCACGTCCCGTTTCTTTACTCCTCGTGCTTTCTAGAAATTTCTATAAATAGGCCCTTGATCTTTTCAAGTTATTTTATCTTTGACTTTTATCAGTAGGTAGACAACTAAAGAGTGAGAAAAAGATGAAAAAGGAATCATAGGGCCTGATTGCGAGCAATGGTATAAGTGGATTCTTCGTGATTTAGGTAAGGGGAATTACATATCACTATTCTTTTATACCACGTGGTTATTTCTTAACGTTCCTCATATTCCTAAACACTGTTATCCTGAAATCTTGCTGAAATGCTTTGTTTTAAATCTTGGTAAATATCTTGTTTTTGAAATATGTTTGCGGGACGTGGCTTAAATACTCTTGATCAATGACAGTGCTCCAGTGATTTGTCTATATGTATGGTATGTTATGATACAACTGAGCTTTGGCGGATCCCTTTGAGGATATCAGAAGAAAGATGCTGAAGTGGTATATTTGATGTGCAACTTGGATATTGAATTGGTTTACTAATTGTTCGGGGTACTAAGCCACGGTTGCTTTGACGGTTTGGGCGTCGAATATTTTGACTGATCCTGAAATTGTTTACGGTGTTTGATTTTGATCCTGTGGTGCTATGATTATTCCACTTACTGGGCTAACCGGCTCACCCCCCACCATTTACCTTTCCAGTGCAGATGATTATTTTGATGAGCAAGTTCAAGCGGGATGTGAACGGGACTTGCAATTTTGGAGTTTAGAAATCTTGGAACTTATTTGTAGGTTTTGTAATCCGACTCAGAATTATTTGTGCTTGTGTTGAGGTTATAATATCAACCGCTTGGGTTCTGTAATCTGATTGGGATTGCATTGTGGTATTGTTTGAAAAATATGAATTGGGTGATGGATGACTCGGGTCGTCACAATCATTCATGGCAACAATATAAACTAAACACTTCTACACAAGTTGATACAGTATAATTAGTTTTAAATAGGGGTTGAAAGAGTAGAGGGGGATTTAAGGTTAAGTAAGTGGAAATGTAGCCGTTAAATCTGCGGTTGAAGTGGCCAGCGGAAGATTTGCAGTTGAAGTAGTCGGCGGCAGATTTGCGGTGGAATTGGCCGATGTTGACAGTGTTGGTGGTAGTAGATCTGTGGAGGTGCACTGACGGCGGTAGTGGTCATGAGAAAAAAAGGGATGGTGGCGGAGGCACGGATCTGAGACAGTTGAATTACGTACTTGCTTGGAAATGAAGTTTGGCTAGTAAAGCTCTCACACAGAGAGTTTTGTTCATTAGCAATTTATAATACGTATATGTTGTTATAATGGATAAAGATAAAATGAAGATAAGTATGCAACATATATGTACATGATTTAAAAATACAAATGAAATGAGGATAAGGATTAGCTCAATACGCCCCCGCAAGCTGAAGGTGCAGGGAAGCAAACTTTCAACTTGTCACAAAGAAATTGAAAACGTGCGGCAGAGAGGGCCTTAGTCATGATGTCTGCAATTTGGTCATGTGTGGAGATATAGCGATCAGAGAGAGCTTTTTGAGCAACACGATCTCGAACAAAATGAAAGTCCACTTCGATATGCTTAGTCCAAGCATGAAAGATAGGGTTTGCAGACAAGTATGTGGCACCAATGTTGTCCCACCAAAGTATAGGGACAGGTGGAGCAGAAATTTCGAGTTCAATGAGAAGGGATTGAAGCCAAGATAATTTAGCAGAGGCATCCGCTAAAGCTTTTTATTCAACCTCAATTGATGAACGAGCAACAGTACGTTGTTTGTGCGAGGACCAAGAGACCAAATTTGAACCTAAATAAATTGCATAACCACCAATAGATTTATGGTCCTCGGTTGCACCAACCCAATCAGAGTCTGTCTTGAAGCTAATGAGTACTAGAGCATTGAAGAAGCAAGCCATGAGAGACGGTTCCTTTTAAATAATGAAGAATGCGGTTCACAATTTGCCAATGCTCAATAGTGGGATGATGCATAAACTGGCAAACACAGTTGACTGAATAGGCAACATCAGTCCTTGTTAAAGTGATGTACTGTAGAGCTCCCACAGCTTTGGCGAAAGGTCATAGGATTCGAGAAAGGAGGACTGGCAAATGGAGATAAAACGGCAGTAGTGGAGAGGGGAGTTTTTACGGGTTTGCAATCAGTCATCCCAAAGCGAGAAAGAATATCCTTGATAGATTACTGTTGGGAAAGGATAAGACCAGCAGGTGTGGAGAGCACATAAATGCCCAAAAAGAAATGTAAAGAACCCAGATCTTTGAGAGAAAATTCAGTGCCAAGAAGAGTAATCAAAGATTGGATGTGGCTGGGGCGTTTGCCAATGAGCAAATCATCAACATAGATTAACACATATAGAATAACATCAGTGATGCAAAAAATGAATAAGGAGGAATCAGTTTCAGAGACAACAAACTGATGTGAGAGGAGGAATTGAGTGAGCCTATGAAACCAAGCTCGAGGAGCCTGCTTAAGGCCATAGAGAGACTTCTTTAATTTGCAAACATGAGTGGGTTTCGAGGAGTCCTCAAACACCGGAGGCTGCACCATATAAACATCTTCAGAAAGGAGACCATGAAGGAAGGCACTATGAACATCCAATTGTCGTAAAGACTAGCCATTCGATACCGCGATGGAGATAACAGTACGAATAGTGGTTGGTTTAACAACTGGACTGAAAGTCTCACATAATCAAGCCCTGGTTGTTGGTGGAAACCTTTTACAACCAAGTGTGCTTTGAATTGTTCCAAAGAGCCATCCGCACATTTCTTGATGCGATAAACCCACTTACGGCCAATAAGATTCATGTGATGAGAATAAGGAACAAGCGTTGATTTCATCAGCCATAGCATTGCGCCACTGAGGAAGTTTGTTAGCTTGGGTGAAGGAAGTTGGTTCAGTATGGGTGGAAAGTTCTAAGAGATAGAGGCCGAGGGGTAGGGATGCTTCTTTTGGGATGAGGGCGAATGGCCATTGGATGAGTACGTTGAGGTGGTTTAGGAGTGTACGATGGTTGTGGACGGGTTTGAGAGGCTGATGGGATACCATGATCAATAATATGCAGAGATGGAGAAGAAGATAAGGATAGGATAGAGGGCAAAATAGCGAGAGGTGGAGATGAGGTAAGAGATCATGGAGTGATAAAGGGTGGAGCAAGGCTAGATGAAGGCAAGAAAGAGGCAGAGATAGGTGAGGATGTCCAAGCTTGAGAGTTAGAAGATGATTCTACAGGAGAGGGACCCAACAGGGAAGGTCCAGAAAAGGGATAACAATGCTCATGAAAGCGAAGATGCCTAACAATGTAAATGTGGTGTGTCTGTGGATCCAAGCAACGGTACCCAAGATGACAGGAAGAGTAGCCCAAGAAAACACAGGGAACAGAATGAAAAGAGATTTTGTGGGCATTATAAGGTCAAAGAAAGGGAAAACATTAACACCCAAAAATCTTGAGGAACCCGTGATTAGGAGTTTCTTTGAAAAGACACTCGAAAGGAGTGAGATTATGAGACACACGAGAGGGCATACGATTGATTAAGAACACATTTGTTTCAAAAGTAAAGTTCCAGTACTTGTGGGGGACAGAGGCTTGAGCAAGAAGAGCTAAGCCAATCTCAACAATAGGACGATGGTGGTTTCAACGGAACCATTTTGTTCATGTGTGTGAGGACATGCAACACGATGAACAATGCGACAAGACTCAAAATATTTGGCGAGTTTGCGAAATTCCCTACCCCAATGACTTTGCACAGCCTTGATTTTAGTGGAGAATTGGCGCTCAATGTAGACTTGAAATTTGGAAAAAATATAGTAGACATCAGATTTTTGCACCATAAGAAAATACCATATGAATCGACAAAGATGACAAAGTACTTATACCCGTCCGAGGAGGGCATGGGAAAAGGTCCCCATACATCAGTGAAGAGAAAAGATAAGGGTTATTATTACATGATTGAGTACTAGGTAAAGAAAGCCTACAAGCTTTGCCAAGTTGGCAAGCTGAACATAACATGTGAAGTTTAGTTGGGGAAGAACAAGGCAACTTGTTGCTCCAGATTATTTGCTGAAGAGTGCGATTATTGGGGTGCCCAAGTCATCGATGCCAACACTCAATAGTCGCTCATTCAATTAAGAAAGCCCTAAAGGAGTTGATGAGGACGGAGGAGCAGAGGTGGACAGAATATACAAGCTGCGATCACTCGGACCTGTGAGTAAAGTTGTCCTCGTTGTACAGTCCTTCACATGAAAATGAGAAGGGTGAAACTCCATGAAAACATTATTGTCAGATGTAAATTTTTGAACATAGAGTAAAGGTTTGGTAAGGGAAAGAACTCGAAACACATTAGATAGAAGGAATTGGGAAGTTTTGTAAACCCTTACCATTGCCAACATGAAGATGGTTCGAGCCATGATAGTCTTCGGCGTGGCTCAGGCTGGCGAGATCAGGCATGGAATGATGGGTGGTGTCGGTATCAGAGAACCAGCTATAATGAGAATGTGATGGATGAGTAGGAGATGGGTGAGCAGTAGCTTGAACCATGTGAGTAGACGGGGCTACTGGTGGCAGATATGAGTGATTGCGATGCGAAGGTGGAGCTGGTGCATGGGGGTTCCGATGGCATGTTTCAGCAGTGTGATTGGTACCATAGCAGATAGTGCAGTGAGTGTGAGGCTCTCCTTGATAGCCATGTGCGTGGAACCAATTTGATTGATGGTTGTTGTGTCTGTGATTGCCGTCGCCGCGACGACAAATGTTGGCATGGCCACCATTACCACGATAAGAGAGATTTCCACCACCACGATAAAAATGATGACCACCACGGTGAGGATGATGACCTCCACTATTGGAGGATCTTTTATTTCCATGTATGTCTTGTATCAGATCATTGACTCAACCTTAATCACCACAATCACCATAATCATAGGGACATAATCACCATGATCATAGGGATAATTGTTAGGCTGTAATTAGTTGGAATAGCTTGTATTTAGGAGTGATATTAGGTGTTTTTGTTGTATATAAACTTGTATCCAAATGCTATGAATAGAGACAAGAAACATTTGACTGTTTCTCAAATTTTCATGGTATCAGAGCAAGGTTTCTGAGACCTTTGATTTTTTTTTCAACATGGCCGGGACTGGAAAGAATGAGATTGCCAAAACCACCATCGATACTTCATCACCTTCTTACCTTCATCCATCAGATCATCCTGGCTTGATTTTTGTGACACACCCTCTGAGTGAAAATGGAGACAATTATTTCACTTGGAGACGTAGTTTTTTAACGTTCTTCATTACAAAAACAAAGCTGGCTTTGTAGATGGAACGATTGAAAAACCAGATGATGCCTCTTCTGATTTTCAAGCATGGATCCAGTGTAACACTGTTGTTCTTGCTTGGCTCACAGATGCACTTGCAAAAGAACTTCAAGGGAATGCTACGCATGCTGAAACAGCAAGAGAAGTGTGGAAAGATTTAGAAAAAAGATTCACTCAAGGAATAGCTCCAAGAGTTTATGAGTTGAAGCGTGCCATAGTTCTTCTGCAACAAGAAAAGGCTTCAGTTACATCATATTATGGCAAATTGAAGAGTGTTTGGGGGGAATTGCAAGGTTTGAATCCCACGCCAATATGCAAATGCGGATGTACCTGTGGTGCAGCGAAGAAAATGCAGATTATGCGAGAAGAAGAAAAGGTTTTTGATTTTTTGACGGGACTTGATGAGGCATACACAACAGTGCAATCTCAAATACTGAGCATTTATCCCTTACCAAATATTGGAAGGGCCTATGCTATTGTTGCACAAGAAGAGAAGTAGCGTTCTATTGCAGTAAGTCGCACTCCCACCATTGAAGCTGCTGCCTTACTCACCAAGAGAAGTGATTTGCAAATGAAAGGGAATGGCAGTGGAAGACGCAACCAATTTCCACCTTGTCCACAATGTGGGAAAACAAACCATAGCCAAGAGTATTGCTTCAAGGTGATTGGTTATCCATCAGATTGGCGCAAACCTAGAAAAGGGAATAGTTCACGGGCAGATCATAAACAAACCAACTCTTCCAACGCTGCATTTACAGCAAAGATGGATGGAGAAAATTTGCTGATTCCAGGATTAACACCTTCTCAACAACAACAATTGATGGCTTTGTTAAATGGACAAGAAGCACCTGGAGGTAACCCATCCGCAAATATGGCTACATCAAACTTCTTGGGTAAGACAGAAAATGGGTGGATTGTTGACACTTGAGCAACAAACCACATAACTCATGATGTAAATTCCTTATCCAGTGTTGAACAACAGCATAATATACCACCTGTCCAAATACCTGATGGAAAAACAGTACCTGTTCATGCTTTGGGGCAGATTACTCTTGGGAAAAGATTGGTTCTTGATCAAGTCCTTGGAGTTCCAGATTTTTGTTTCAATTTAATGTCAGTTAGTAAATTAACACGTGATCTGAATTGTACGCTGACATTTTGGCAAAATTTCTTTGTGATTCAGGACTTACACTCGAGGAGGCTGATTGGAGTGGGTAGAGAGCGTAATGGACTCTACTATTTGGAGCCAATAAAAGGGGGGAAGGCATTAATGGCAAGGAACACGATTTCTGCAAACATGTGGCACTTGCGGTTGGGTCATCTCCCGGTTAATCGCATTTCTTTAATTCCATATTTGTTGGTCAGTTTTGATTGCAAGAAAATTTCATTCTGTGATGCTTGTTACAAAGCAAAACAGACAAGATTATCTTTTCCTCCCAGTATGAATAAAACCCAGCATGTTTTTGATTTGATTCATTGTGACATATGGGGTCCGTATAAAACAAAATCAATCTCTGGATGTCATTTCTTCTTGACTATAGTGGATGATTTCAATCGAGCAACATGGGTTTTTCTCATGAAACACAAGTCAGAAACTAAGGAATATTTACTGCAATTTTTCTACTGGGTTCATACACAATTTCATATGGACATAAAAGCTCTCCGAACTGACAATGGTTTAGAGTTTTCTCATCGTGATTTAATGAGCTATTATTCTGATCATGGCATGGAACATCAAACTAGTTGCACAGATACTCCACAGCAAAATGGAGCAGTTGAACGCAAACATCGGCATCTTTTGGAAGTGGCTCGTGCATTACAATTTCAAGCAAATCTTTGAATTTTCTTTTGGGGAGAATGTGTTCTTACTGCTGCATATTTAATCAATCGAATGCCATTTTCAACTCTAAAGGACAGAACTCCATATGAAATTCTACTTGGAAAGAAGCCAACATATGAGCATTTAAGGAACTTCGGGTGTCTATGTTATGGACATGTGAATAGTAAACCTCGTGACAAATTTGCTCCTCGTGCTAAACCAAGAATTTTCGTTGGATATCCTAATAGGCAGAAAGGGTATAGGATATACGATCTTGAAAGCAAAAAGATTTATGTTTCCAGAGATGTTCAATTCCTAGAGGGAATCTATCCTTATATCAAGTCCAATTTGGGTGAATCAAGACAAGTAATCAACGAAGAACCAGATGCTGGTAATGCTCCTTTGAGCACTGACTTGTGCACTGATTCTGTCGAAGAGCCAGTTATGGAATCTATCGCAACTGAACCCATTTCGCCAGATATTGAGGTTGGGTGCTCTGAATCAGATGAATCGGATCCAACAGTTGAGAATCAGCAAGTCGCCACTCTCCCTAGCAAAAGGCAACGACAAGTGTCACGTTTTTTATCAGGCTATCAGTATGTATTGCCTCCCTCCCTTGCTCCTGTAGAGAATAACACGCCTCCATCCTCTCATTCGGCCAATTCGACGGTACATCTTTTGTCTCACTTTATTTCATATTCCAAGTTTTCTCCTAATCATACTGCTTTCTTAGCGGCCATCTCATCCAATGATGAGCCGAGATCTTTTTCTCAAGCAGTCAAACATGAACATTGGAGAGATGCAATGACAAAAGAAATTGCTGCTTTGGAAGAAAATCAAACTTGGACTTTGGAATCATTGCCCTCTAACAAAAGAGCTATAGATTCCAAATGGGTCTACAAAATCAAATATAGACCAGATGGGAGCATTGAACATTACAAGTCGCGTCTCGTTGTAAAAGGTTACACTCAGATTGAGGGAATTGATTTTCATGAGACCTTTGCCCCGGTTGCAAAATTAGTCATTGTACGTTGTTTATTGACAATTGCTTCAGTGAAAAATTGGGAAATACATTAATTAGATGTGAATAACGCTTTCTTACATGGAGATTTGGAGGAAGAAGTGTATATGAAGATTCCACAAGGGTTTGCCAAAAAGGGGGAGCAGTGTGTTTACAGATTACTGAAATCTCTCTATGGTCTTCGCCAGGCATCTAGAAATTGGTATAAAAAATTTACTGCTGCTCTTCTTGCTATTGGTTTTCGGCAATGCACTGCAGATTACTCCTTGTTTACTTTCACCCATGGAGGATCTTTTGTTGTTGTTCTTGTCTACGTCGATGATGTTATTATCACAGGGACAGATTCAGATCAGATTTGCAAGCTGAAGAATTACTTGGATACAAAATTTCACATCAAAAATCTTGGGAAGCTTAAGTATTTTCTGGGGATCGAGGTGGCACGTTCTCCAGCAGGGATATTTTTGAGCCAACGCAAATATGTCCTTGACATCTTGGCTGAATGTGGTCTGTCTGGATGTAAACCGGCTTCTTTTCCGATGGAACAGCAACATAAGCTTTCCAATGAATCTGGTGAAATATGCAAAAATCTAGAAGAATATCGTCGGTTAGTGGGTCGATTATTGTATCTCAATATCACTCGTCCAGATATCAGCTATGCTGTTCATATTCTTAGTCAATTTATGCATGACCCCCCGACAACCTCATCTTGATGCTGCTTATAGAGTACTTCATTATTTGAAAGGGTCACCAGGTCAGGGTATCTTGCTCCCTTCAAATAACACCTTATATTTGCAGGCATTTTGTGATGCAGATTGGGCAGGATGCCCCATGACACGCAAGTCAACTACTGGTTACATCATATTTCTTGTTCTTTGCCAGTTTCATGGCGAGCTAAGAAGCAAACAGTGGTCTCCCGTTCTTCTGCTGAGGCAGAATATAGAGCCATGGCAACCACCACTAGTGAAATTATTTGGCTCAAACAGCTCTTGCAAGACCTTGAAGTATCGTGTACTACTCCGGTTTCCTTATTTTGTGACAATCGAGCAGCTATTCACATTGCAGCTAATCCTGTATTTCATGAACAAACAAAACATATCGAGATAGATTGCCATTTTATTCGGCAACATATTCATTCACAAACCATTACCACCAAATCAATTTCTTCACAAGATCTATTGGCAGACATTTTCACCAAAGCTCTGGGACATGATTGATTTCATCAGCTACTTGGCAAGTTGGGCATTTCCACTCTTCATGCTCCAACTTGAGGTGGAGTATTGGAGGATCTTTTATTTCCATGTATGTCTTGTATCAGATCATTGACTCAACCTTAATCACTACAATCACCATAATCATAGGGACATAATCACCATGATCATAGGGATAATTATTAGGCTGTAATTAGTTGGAATAGCTTGTATTTAGGAGTGATATTATGTGTTTTTGTTGTATATAAACTTGTATCCAAATGCTATGAATAGAGACAAGAAACATTTGGCTATTTCTCAAATTTTCATCCACAATGAGTAAGATTGGTAATAGGAGGTGCAGAATCAGCAACATGAGAGGAATCAAGAGCAAGACGAGCAAAGGTTTCGCCATGAATAAACTCATGGCTAAGAAGTAAACCATGAAGTTCAGGAAAAGTGACAGGTTGAGGTCGAGCAGTCAACGTAGTGACTAAATCCTTGAAGTCAGGTAGAAGACCACAAAAAAATAGATGTTGAATTCAGATTGAGTGATGGGGCAGCCAACTGCTGCAAGTTCATCAAAAAAGACTTTGGCACGGTTGAGATAGACTGTCGCAGAATCGTCAAGTTGATTAAGAGACTAAAGATTCATATGCAATGTTAAGATGTGAGTATCTGAGGGAGACGCCAATGCAGATTCAAGGGTAGACCATATCTCACGTGAGGTGCGCAAACCAACAACTAGCGAAATTATTTCTTCTGAGAGAGAAGAAATGAGAGTACTCGAAAGAGTTTTGGCTAGGCGTTGCCACATAAGGAAGTCAGGATTGACTATGGTTTCATTTGAGCCTTCAACAGAGAGTTTTTGTGGAGGGGCAGTAATTGTGCCATCAATTAACCCAAGGAGGTCTTGACCTTGAAGAAAGGGAATCACCTGGGTCTTCCAAAATAGGAAATTTGTTTGAGTGAGTTTGATAGAGAGATAATGATGAGCATTCTGCAGGGTGAGAGTGACACATGTGAGCTTAGGGAGGGAGGAGAAGAAGAGGAAGAATGGGTAGTGGAGGAAGAGGAGGATGAGGCAGTAGCCATTGTGGCTCTAATACCAAGTTAAATTACGTACCGGCTTGGAAATGAAGTTTGGCCAGTATAGCTCTCACACAGAAAGTTCTGTTCATTAGCAATTTATAATACATATATGCTGTTACAATGGATAAAGATAACATGAAGATAAGTATGCAACAGTGATGTACATGATTTAAAAATACATATGAAATGAGGATAAGGATTAGCTCAATAGAGACGGACGGTAGAAAGAGACAGCGGCGGAGATGCGGATCGACGATCTTGTGGACTATGGACTATGGAGTCAAAGTGGTAGTGACTGGTGGTGACCATCGTGTGGGTTTGGCGTGGAGTAGAAGGTCTGAGAGAGTGAGAAAGAGAACGCGACGGCTGGGCAAGAAAAGAATGAAGGTTAAGAAACCCTAAAAGCATTTATATAGCACAAAACTCGGGTATTTTCGGGTAACCCGTATCCGACCCTGAAATTACGGGTCGTTTCCGGGTACGGGTTTAATTTCAGCGGGTCTCTTATATATGTACCCATACCTGACTTTTTTGAGCAGGTACGGATAAACTCGCGGGTCCAAATAATATTTTGCCAGGTCTAGATGAAAGTGTACATCCTTGTGTTGTGTATTGCAATTATTACTTTTATGTCATTTAAGGAGAAAATGCGTTTATTCCATAATATAGTGAAAGCTAGTAGAATGATTTAACTCATCGATGACTTTACTACATTGAAGTCCACTAATCACCATCAACTGTAGAAACGAAGTTGCAACTTAATTTATATAAATCACTAAGATTCTTGGCAGGTCCAATTATCGTTAACTGAAAAGACTACTGTTATAAATAATTCAATTATTTTCAAAGTATACGTTTGTTACTAGCCTATAACCATACAAGTTCATACCGATAAAAACACATTAAAAACCAAATGGTGCGTGTATTGAAATACTTTTTACTATTCCTAGTAACCCAAGAATTAAGGGTAAATTTTCTAAAAATTTATTTCCATGCAATGCTACTAATGCAAGGGATAGAAAAATGAAACGTAAAAATTACAGTTTGCAACGTCCTTGCTCTTTTCCAATTTACCCCATTTTGGTAAAAATAGGAGAGAGTGAAAAAGAAGAGAGGCAGAGTGGGTTGATAAGGTTGGGCTTTTGGACGGTTTTGGGGCCCACAAGGACCGTAATGGGTCCGGTAGCCGCAGACTGAAAATGAGAAAAGTGGTACAAATTGGGGACCAGGTTTGAAAAATCTTCCAACTGAAATGCAGCAACCGGAAAAAGCAACGGTGGCCGATATTTTGACGGCCGTGACAGCAACCCATCGTCATCATGGCTTAGGTGGACACCTCAGACCTCAGTCTATGTCGTAATCATTTATAATTGCCCTTCTTTCTTCCTATAATTCTACTTCATATGGATTTTTATCATAAGATATTGAGCTGTTCAAAATTAATATCTTCGATAATTTAAATTCACGAGACTTATTTTTTGAACAAATTTTCTTTTTAGCTCATTCTCTTATCTCATCAATCCCTCCTAATACAACGGGACTAAATGCTTTAGACTAATGGTTTGAAATTAGGGGTGGGCGCGGTTCGGTTCGGGAGTGAAACTGCAAACCGAACCAATAGACCTCGGTTCACAAATTCTTAAACCAAACCGAACCAAGACACCTTGGTTTGAACGGTTCAAATTGAACGGTTTGTATCGGTTTGAGTGGAATTGAAATATTAATATCTAACATGAATTAGAAACATGAGAAGGTATTAGAAATGATCCATGAAACTTCTTTACAAAGGATTTAATCGAGTCAGCACTAGCAACATTGTCATAAATCTGATCTCTTTTATTCTTTTAAATGACATCAAAGAGTGATAGACTTCAAAAAGTTGAGAAATACATGAGCACAATCCAGAAACTGTCAGCCACAATGGGAATGGATTCCTCCATGATCATCACAAAGGTTCACCCTAGCTTGAAAAAGTTGTCTAGACTATCAAAGAACATAAGTGACAGCAATTTGGCTAAACTCAACAGCATTGTAGAGTCCCTCGAAGCAGAAAAGCAAATACGGCTTGAGAAGGTAATATTTCTGCTGTTACTTGCTCCATTTAGGATGTTATCTCAATGCCAGAAGCTTGCATCTAGGCTCGCAGCAATGTGCAAATGGAAGAACAACTTGGTGTATAATATTGGCCATTATAACCAGTCTGCTAACAACTCAAATTATGGAAACATGAAGTAGGGTTTCATTGAGGACTTTGCCTCAATATCAAAATCGAAATGGGTAAAATCCTTTTAGTGGGTTGGGATTTGACCGCTAGAAGGATATAGTGTTTGGTTCATTTCCTCAGCATTAATAGTCGAATTGGGAGAAACAAAATCTGTAATTGCTTATAGAAAGAACACATACCCGCTCACTGTTCAGAAGCCGAAGACAACACTACAATCTGAGAAAACCCAACTGCAATTTGGGAAATATAGTGAGCAAACTGTACTTCAATCCGAGAAAACTCGATTACAGTGACCCTTAATCGCTGAGCATAACATCCTTATGCACCCATGTCCTTAAATTAGTCGTCTGATTTAAATGACTAGGTACAAAAAACGATCTAGCTGCTATGCTACGGTCTGGGATATGGAAGCGATCGAAGATCGGAAGATTGGAAAAGATCGAAGACCGAAGTAGCGACTAGTGATGGAAATTGGAAAGGAAAGAGGGGTGGTTGAAGACTTAAGTCAGATTTGATTATGAAGGAATTAGCCTTACTTAGGGTGAGCCGTGAGCAGGTTTATTCTACCTGGTTATTAAGTTAACCAGGGTAAGGTATATATATATATTTTTAATAATTATATAACCTCAGTTCGGTTCAGTTTAATACGGTTTAGAAATCCTGAATCGTGAACCGAACCAAACCGGCCTCGGTTTGAAAATCTCAATCCAAACCATTCAAGCTCATCAACGGTTCGGTTCTATCGGTTTGAACGGTTTGGATCGATTTTATCTGTTCGCTACTCACCCATATTTGAAATCACGCAATATTTACGTATATTTTATGATCAAGATTGTATAAAATTTAAGGTAGAAAGAAATCAAATGACACAAGCAACATTTAGTGTAAAACATGACCCAACATATCATTTATTGCATTTAACAAATAACTTTTTCTTAACAGCTAGAAATAAAAAAGAGTTTTGCATTTTGAAAGAAAGGCTACTACAAAATGTTTTACAATTTTTATATTGTTGTGTTGTTGTCGATATATCTACCACAATTATGCACTGCTCATATTTTTCTCATTGCTATATTGCGTACTTTCTGAGTTACTGAAATAACTGTTTCATCTTAAAATATTTGAAAGGGAGACCACAAAGTTTGAGCAATAATTGATGCAATACAATTGATGAATGAGATAAGTATATTAGATTCTGTTGCTGCTAAAAATATGCTCTGCATACTTTGCGAAACCCGAGCCTGGACCGATGACTTGCAAGACAGAAAATAAGTGACCGCCTAGTGGGGTTCCCAGTGGAGAACTCTCCGATGCTTAAGTCAGAGCGCAGCTACATGATAATGACTCTGAAAAAGCATGAATGTGTGTAGTCGTCCCATACCTGGGGGGTAGACCCATTTATACAGTGGTAGGAAGAAGAGCCATAGTAGGACTGGGCCGTAGGCTAGATGTGTTAGGATCGCGTTAAGATCCTTGAGGATCACGTCACGATTCCTGATAAGATAATTATCGGTCTCCCAGTTTGACTAGGATTGTCGGGTATTTTCCAATTATTGAGAGTTATATTTGAGGTATATCATAAGCCCCCCATTTCCTTAGCCAAAATGTTTGGCTGAGGAAGTTTATACCTGGTGTCTTGAGACACACGTCAGATTTGTAAGGGATTCTCCATCCGCTTGTAGGGGTAATAATATTTCTCTACTCCATGTGCTTGGACCTAAGCTCTTGGGAGCTTAAGCCTTGGAACTTTGCCCGAGTAGGATGCTAGAACCCTAGCTCTTGAGAGCTAGGTCTTTTGAATGTCGCCTAAGTAGGCTACTTGGAATCATCTTTGGGAAGATGAATCATGGGATCTCGGGATCCATTAGAGACTGTGCCCCACGTTAGCCTCTCTAGAGAAAGGACACAGAGATGTGCATGCAAGTTGTTGCATGTGCTAAGTGTTTGAATGTCCCCTTGAGGGGTCACCTCTCCTGTGGAGGGTGTTTGTTTTGTGCAAGTGTGTGTTCTTTAGTTTGAGCTAACCACATCATGCTTGCGTTTTACTTTGATGCGAACCCTTATCGTCAGATAAGGGCTGGCAAAGAAGCCTCGCACTCACTCTCGGCCAGGTTTCGAATTAACAAAACAGGGTAGGGCGACGAACTCCCACTAGGTTTTGCCGTTTCACGGGTTAGAACTAAAGCTAAACCGTTCAGATAGAACTTGAGCTCTATCTTGTCACCCTTGAGGGTGTTCGTTCCTTGAGGGACCGCCCTAAAGGGCTAGTGGAACATAGAGTTCTGATTAGCACCCTTGAGGGCTGATGGAGCACAGAGCTCATGTATATACCCTCAGAGGTTTAGCGGAACTTAGAGTTCTCGTATGCCCCCTTGAAGTCGAATAGAGCGCGGAGCTCATGAAAGTACCCTTGAGGGTTTGACGGAACTTGAAGTTCTCGTTGTTGTTGTCACGATGCCAAATAAGAAGGCACGGGTCATGGAGCCCGTAATATTTGCTGTGGCGAACCTCCCTGTCTGATAAGACACAAGGCATTAAATTAAGCCTGTATAAGAATGATCTCATAAAATAAAAAGCCCCCGGCCTTTGAGAAGGTGTGGATATATAAAAATGGCTTTTCAACCTATATGTAGGGCTCGGTCGCAAGAAGACTTATATGCTTCATACAGACATAGAAGACCATAATTTATAGGCTCGGCTGGATGAGCATATAAAATTAGAGGACGCAGAGTCCGTCTGAACGAGATGTCGCTGATGATCAATATAGAAGTTGTTGTATTTAATCGATATACTGAGAAGCAACTAGATTCAGTTTGCTTGGTTGCATGAGCTTGAGCTTGCAGTTGTACCATCCATATCAGCGATGCTATTGGCGAAGTGCTCTGATTTACTGATCGAGGTCACTGTGTGATCGAATATCGAGAGACAATAGGTAATGCCGAGTCGATAGGGTGCTGCAGCAGAAACCCTAGACGTGACTTCAAGTAGCAGGGTGCTATGAATTTGTTCCTCGCTTTACGAAGTGATTTATATGTCGCTGTTGATGCTTGTTGGCGCAGTTTAAGCCCTCGCAACAAGAAAAAGTACGTGACTGAAAAAATAGCCTTTGAAGCACTAAAGCATATGAAAATGCAACTATGTTTTTAACATAGAAATAAGAACGGTGTTCAGACTCCGTAGTCCTATTAGGGCTTTGTCGGTTAGCCGACAGGGTACGTTGCACTGCGTGTCACAGGTGAGCTTAAAAAAATCATTGCAGTCGGTAAGACACGACATGTAATATACTCGCATCTATTAACGCGACTGAACAATGCTAGACCAAAAATTAAATAGGTCTAGGTAATAGAAGCGCACAAGAGTCAACCTTTGAAAGGCTTGCTAGCACTCAAAAATGTAGTCGCTTAATTTTTAGCGACAAATATGCGATAAAACATACGCCGTTATTGAAGAGTTTGTGCGGCATATTTTAAATAAAAGACACTATATGGTCTTAAATCCAAATAGGCCTTTTTGATAGTTTAAAAACTTAATGATTCAAAATGTACATGTCCTAAGTTGGATAAATGAGACCCTTGGGGTTTTAAATATAAATATGCGTCTTTTATGGGGGTTAATGTTAAATTATTCTAAAAGGAGGGATTTCACCTGACTTGGATGGGGTTACCACTTCTTTCAACTGACCGAAGTGCAGGGAGCTGGTGGCCAAGTTGTGTCGTCGCCGTTTGCACGTGGTGGACGACGCGACGTCGGGGCAGGTCGCTTGTGTGATGGCGACAACGGTGCGATTGCAGATCTGCAGCGCCGTCTGCCGCGAGGCAACGATCGGTGTAGTTGCGACTTTGGCGAATGGGATGGCTTCGCGATAAAGGCAGTGACGGCACCTGCCAATGAGATGTCGTCGCTATTGCTCTGGCGCTATCGCTCTCTTGGTGGTTGGTGGATCTGGTGGCGACCACTTCTCATGGTGGCGTTCTTGTGTTGGTTGGATCCCTCTGGCGACGACTGATGCTTGGCGTCATCGAGTGAATAACGGTGGCTGCGGTTGACAGTGAAGTTCGTCATGGGCTGTGATAATAAGGGTGACCACCGATGGTGGCCGACGGCAGCGGTGCTCCATCAATTGCCCACGACGGCAGTGATGCTGCTCCCATATTTTTTTTGATACGGCTGCGCCGCTGTGGTTGTGTGATTGATCATGGTTGTTGGAGGAGTTAACATTGTGGCGATGGCTGGCGAAATAGATCTCGGAGGGAGGTGCTGTCGTCGCGCCGGCGTTTATGGGATGGGTTTGATTTCGGCCCAATGCCTACGCGAAGGATGTTGATGGAGAGCGGCGACAGACGATCTAGAGTGAGGAACGGTGTTGCAGCGTCTGTGTCGACTGGTATGACAGTCACCTGGAGGCATTGCCACTGCCGATTATGGTGTACGGCGCAGTGAGGCCGCGACGGTGCGGCACCGGTTACAGCGGGGGCGATTTTCTCTTCTTTTTTTTTTTTTGTTAAGATGTTGTTCGTGCTTCGGCCACTTGGCAGCTGTGGCACGGACTCGGTTGCCACTGGCGATCCTTAGAATTTTTGCGGCGGTGATGGGGTTGAACTTTTCTCTGCTTCCCCCTCTTCACTGTGTTTTTTTTCCTTTTGGACATTGTTCCCGCAGTTGTACGACACTTGTGGTTGTTGTTGCCGGCAGTTTTTTTCGATCAGGACTGTGGCGGCCGAAGGTTGTTGGATCCGCTGCGGAGCGGATCTAGATAACTATTGTGTTGGACTGGTTTCGTGTTGGCAATTGTGCGGTTGCTAATCGGAACTGTTGTTGGCCATGAAGTCGTTGACGACGGGACATCGGGGTACGATGTTGGAGAGCTTGTTAGGGAGGTGTTGCGCCAGCATTGATTATGGCAGAGTAGGCCATGCCCATAGTACGGTTTGTCCAGGAGGAACTCCGTCAAACAGGACTCGTCGGTGCTGTTGGCGGCAAGCTTCATCCTCTGAAAAATTACAACGCGATTGTCTTGCAGTCAATCGGCTAGGTTGGTGGTCCCACGGATGATGCCAAAATGTTGCTGCTAAAAAATATGTTCCGCGTATTTTGCGGAACCCGAGCCTAGACCGATGACTTGCAAGACAGAAAAATGAGTGACTGCCGGGTGGGGTTCCCGGCGGAGAACTCTCTGATGCTTAAGTCAGAGCGCAGCTACATGATAATGACTCTGAAAAAGCATGAATATGTGTAGTCGTCCCATACCTGGGGGGTAGACCCCTTTATATAGTGGTAGGAAAAAGAGCCCTAGTAGGACTGGGCCGTAAGCTAGATGTGTTAGGATCGCGTTAGGACGAGCTCTATGCTCCATCAGCCCTCAAGGGTGCTAATCAGAACTCTATGTTCCACTAGCCCTCTAGGGCGGTCCCTCAAGGGACAAACACCCTCAAGGGTGACAGGATAGAGCTCAAGTTCTATCTGAATGGTTTAGCTTTAGTTCTAACCCGTGAAACGGCAAAACCTAGTGGGAGTCCGTCGCCCTACCATGTTTTGTTAATTCAAAACTTGGCCGAGCATGAGTGCGAGGCTTCTTTGCAAGCCCTTAGCTGACGATAAGGGTTCGCGTCAAAGTAAAACGCAAGCATGATGTGGTCAGCTCAAGCTAAAGAACACACACTTGCACAAAACAAACACCCTTCACATGAGAGGTGACCCCTCAAGGGGACATTCAAACACTTAGCACACAACAACTTGCATGCACAGCTCTGTATCCTCTGTCTAGAGAGGCTAACGTGGGGCACAGCCTCTAATGGATCCCGAGATCTCATGATTCATCTCTCCAAAGATGATTCCAAGTAGCCTACTTAGGCGACATTCGAAAGACCTAGCTCTCAAGAGCTAGAGTTCTAGCATCCTACTCGGGCAAAGTTCCAAGGCTTAAGCTCCCAAGAGCTTAGGTCCGTGCACATGGAGTAGAGAAATATTCTTACCCCTACAAGAGGATGGAGAATCTCTTACAAATCTGACGTGTGTCTCAAGACACTAGGTATAAACTTCCTCAGCCAAACATTTTGGCTAAGTAAGTGGGGGGCTTATGATATACCTCAAATATAACTCCCAATAATTGGGAAATACCCGGCAATCCTAGTCAAACTGGGCTACCGATAATTATCTTATCAGGGATCGTGACGTGATCCTCAAGGATCCTAACGCGATCCTAACACATCTAGCTTACGGCCCAGTCCTACTAGGGCTCTTCTTCCTACCACTATATAAAGGGGTCTACCCTTCCCCCCCCCCCCCCCCAGGTATGACTACACACATTCATGCTTTTTCAGAGTCATTATTATGTAGTTGCGCTCTGACTTAAGCATCGGAGAGTTCTCCGCCGAGAATCCCACCCGGCGGTCACTCATTTTCTGTCTTGCAAGTCATCGGTCTAGACTCGAGTTCCGCAAAATACGCGGAGCATATTTTTAACAGCAACATATTCTTTACTCGTATCGTTAGCAAGAAGCCATGACCAATAACATGCCTTCCGAGCCATATCAACTGATGCACTATCTCATACATAGCTTGCAGCACGTACCGTTAGGATCATTGCATCGAAAATAACGCCACTGGGGGTTGCAGGGGGAGGAGTGCTAATCATAGAATACGGGTAGTTAAAAATGAACTGGAAGAGAGAATAAGAACCGGATGTCATAATCTCCTGTCATTGGATGAGTTGACAAGAAATGGACTGGCTCCATCTTCATCCAAAGGGTAGTCTTTTTACCCTATCGGACCCATACACACACCTTATCTGAATTCCTTTACTCAATCTCTTTTCACACTCCCTTCTGAAGTCCCTCACTGCACCAACGTGAAAAGCTTCTACAGAGGCTTAACATGAACTTTGTAACTTGGGAGATATCTCCAAACTCCCTTCTTTACACGTTGACGTAGCATTTGCTTAAGTATGTGATACTCCCATAAGCAATCTTATCGAATGTCATTTCAAGAGCTCTCATATTCCCACTAGCGACGTGAAAAACAAGTTCACGCGACGGTTGGTTCAGTAAATGCCAGAGCTACTGGACTTGTTTCGTATCCTCTTTCAACGGTGTCAAGTTTCTGTGTGCAATTTTTATGCATTTGATATGCTAGTTCTAACTAGAGAAGACTTGCATTCTTCCTATAAAAAAATGGTCACATTTACTTAAAAAAGAGACCAAGCATGGAGTGCAGGTCTTAACTAAAAAGTCAACACATCAAGTTGAGTATTAGAAAGAGACGCTGGAGGTAGTGAGGTACAGTCCAGGACTGGCAGCTCATGGACGAGCAAACAATGGACAGACGCTACTGCTCTATTGAAGGCCAGCAGGCAGCGCATTATGTCGAAAAGTGGAGCACTGTTTACCAGCGAGACAAAAAATGAAGCAACTGTTGTTGACTCTCATTCCTGGAAGCAAGATGGAGCAAATTATTAGGACTTGAATTGCGGCTAAATCTGACAGCAACGGTCATCCAAATTGTGCCTATATTTTAGTAGTTCACTGCCCCATTCATCTGAAGAAGACATAAAGACTTAAAAAAGTATCACTAATCTTTCAGAATTTACGATTAAATTATACGGAGTAGAAGACACAGTTTTTAGGAAATGAATATCCGTACTTAAAATATTAATAATCTATATTAGATTTTTCCAACTTTAGAGTACCGTGACTCAGCTAACGATTTTGACTGACGTGATGATTTTGTATTTTAAGTATGTTGGTGCTACTATTAATAAGTTTTTTTTACACTAAATATATATTTTGTTCGCGTCTCTCTCTCACCTCCCTCTTTCTCATTCTTTTCCGCATTCAACTCCAACCACCTCAGCACCACCACCGCTCATCTCAACACCACAAGCCACAACCATCGCACAACCTGACAACACCAGCCACCACAACACTACCGCCTCCAATCTACACACTCACAAACTCGCACACAAAACACACAGAGTCGATGAGGGGGTAGGATCCACTATGAGGGCGGCATCACCACTTAAAACAGTGTCGCGGTGTGGCAGCACCGTGCTCATGATTAATGGCTCTGGCTTCAACTCCGGTTAGCTCTTTTAACGAATCTGCATTGGCTTTGCCGCTTCTGACCGCTAAGTTTTGTGTGTGAGTATTGTGCGGCGGCCTGTTTGTATATGTGGTTTTCATGTGACGGCAGTGTGTGTGGTGCGATGATGGCTACGGTGGAAACAACACTTCAAGTGACAAATCTTAACTTTCAGCATCCTACGATACCTATGTGCCGTGGACCCAGATTTAAGTGAGAACCCTTCTGATAAGCAGCTTTGGAGAGGGTTGATGCTTCTAGTCAAAGCTTGAAATAGAGTGGTTTGTTGATCTGAAGACTGCTTTAGTGGAACTTACTGGTCCATGGTAGTACATGTTAGGAACAGACACACCATTGCTAGTGGACTCCGGAATGACTTTTTGAACCGGAAGACGTTGGTAGTGGGAGACAAGTACTCTATACCTTTGACAAATCGAATTGCCTGCCTTCCAATTTCGTTATTATTACTACCGAGGCTACTATTGTTTTCACACCTGCGTTTACGCAGTGTATCAAAAAAGCCACTCATTCCCCGTTGCGACGATCTAGGGTGATGAGCGCTGCACATGTTGCGTAGCATTGCCGGCGCATAATTCTAAGGTCAGATTTCACGAATGAAAATTTAAGGTAGCGTTTGAAATCATTTTTAGATTTGATTTTCTGTTTTTAAAATATAAAAATTAAAACCAATTTAGTTTTTATTTTTTACAAAAATAAATGAGTGTTTGATTACCTAATTTTTTATGAGTGTTTGATTACCTAATTTTTTTTGAGTGTTTGATTATCCAATTTTTATTTTGAATTTTTTCTTCACTGGAGGTTTGCAGTGGTGGTAGGCAGTGGCCTGCCGACTGTTGGCGGTGGCGATGGCAGTGGGAGGGTGATGGTCCCAAAATAAAAATCAAAACTGAAAATCAAAAACTCCTAAATAGAAGTGTTCAAAAACAGCTCGGTTATAAAAACTGCCGAAAGGGAAAAAAAAAACGAAAACTATGTGTCAAACACATTTTTTTCACTCAAAACGAAAATCCAATCAAACAGAGCCTAAATTTTTAGGCTTGACATGCACCGCAGATTCTTGTTTTAATATCTGATGTGCAAAAAGTTACTACTAACTGATTAAGTTTTTTACTAGTAAATGATCGGCGATGTGTTATTCTAATGGTCCAGTAAAATATCTCATGATTATTCTGTAATACTCTTTCCGTTCCTTATTAATTAATCATATTTTCTTTTTGATTAGCTGTTCAAAAAATTGATCACTTCCAAATTAATAAAAATTTCATGGGTATCTTTTCATTTTCCCTCCTTACATTGTTTAAATTATATTTGATCTTCCACCAACTCATTTTTCTCTCTGCTGACCCACACATACACTCTCTTTCTCTCTCTTGGTAGAATAGGAGAGTGACATTGATAATTTAAAGTCTACAGAGTTGCTCTTTTTTAGAGGTGACGACATTTTCGTGACTCAGTGTACATACCGAAAAGATCAACAATAAAACAAGAAACCTAATAAACTGATACACATCACCAATTAAGGTAAAACAAATCACATCATATACTTCAGTTCAACTTAAAGTAACATGCAAAAATTTCAAGTTTAAGAAATCAAAGGTACGGAATAAAAATAATAAAAATACAAAGCACAAAGTGGTATCAATAGAGCAGATAATCGGAAATCGCATGATCTAAAGGTGAGCACAACCGTCTTTGAAGGTGCCGCGCACAATCAAAGATCATCGGCATCATAATTTCATTCTTCTACTATCACTTAATAAATTTGAACCATAATGCCTCAGAACAGGGTAGAGGAACCACTCAGCGCACACAATAGACTTAAGAAATCAAGTTTAAGAAATCAAAGGTATGGAATAAAAATAATAAAATACAAAGCACAAAGTGGTATCAATAGAGCAGATAATCAGAAATTGCATGATCTAAAGGTGAGCACAACCGTCTTTGAAGGTGCCGCACACAATCAAAGATCATCGACATCATAATTTCATTCTTCTACTATCACTTAATAAATTTGAACCATAATGCCTCAGTACAGGGTAGAGGAACCACTCAGCGCACACAATAAACTTAAAGTAGATACAGAGGACGCTCAAACTAGTAGGAGCACTAACCACACACACCCTGCGCCCTAAACAATTTTCCCTGAAAAACCCACACGGCAGATCCCTTCTCCCCCAACCTAACCCCCCTCCCCCGACCCCAAGTCCGCCCTTTCTTTCCAACAGAACTCACACCACACCAACCCCTCTCTCTCCCTCGACCCATGATTTCCCAACAGTAAACCAAACCCAGGATAGAGCCCCTCTACGGCCAAGCCCTCCTAAGACTATTAGATACACCCCCAATCAACCACAGAAAGAATTGAAATCATACCTTCCAGAAAATTATGATCAAAAGCTGGTGAGAATTCCTGCTAACTCTGGTGAAATTCTAATTATCGCCGGTGCAATTTCGATCAGCGCCGTGAAAGGCGAAAAATAAGCCAAAATTAGCATATTTGCCTAGATCGATCGAGATCGGAGACTTTTCATGAGGCCACCATCTCCAACCGAAATCTAGTGAAAAGCGTTGCACCACCGTCGTCGCACCGATTGTGCCGTCGGCCACCCAATGATCATGTCGACAGAAAGTGAAATCTATAGACTTAACGCCGGAGCTACCATTGCCCCACGCACGCAGAAGCATGGTGGGGTGGCCATTGTGACTCTTCTGCGGAGGCTATATTTTAGAGAGAGGGCAGAGGAGATTTTGTAGAGAGAGAAAGTGGCTAGCATTTAGGAGCCATCATGTTCTCTTTCTCTCTTGAGTAGAAAAAAAAATTATAAAATATAACTCATATCTTAAATAAGCATACAAGTTAAATGTGATCAAATAAAAAGGAATGAAAGCAGTAAGATTACTATAAATTAAGGCTTCGTTTGACAAAAAAAAAATTTTGGTTTTCAGTTTTTAAAGAGCAGCTTAATTTTTTTTTTTATAAAAACAAGTGGGTGTTTGATAACCCCTTTTTTTTTTAGGTTTTTTTTTTTGTGTTTGGTAACCCTTTTTATTTTGACTTTTTTTTTTTGGTGGTTTGCGGTGGCGGTGGTGGGGCGTAGCGGTGGTCGACGGTGGTGGTGGTGGTGGCCGACGGCCGGAGGTGGCTGCCGGCAGTCACCGGCGGTGGTGGCCGGCGGCCGGAGGTAGCTGCCGGCAGTCTCCGGCGGTGGTCGCCGGCGGCCGGAGGTGGCTGCCGGCAGTCACCGGCGGTGGTGGCCGGCGGCCGGAGGTAGCTGCCGGCCGTCTCCGGCGGTGGTCGCCGGCGGCCGGAGGTGGCTGCCGGCAGTCACCGGCGGTGGTGGCCGGCGGCCGGAGGTAGCTACCGGCCGTCTCCGGCGGTGGTCGCCGGCGGCCGGAGGTGGCTGCCGGCAGTCTCTGGCGGTGGTCGCCGGCGGCCGGAGGTGGCTACCGGCAGTCTCCGGCTGTGGTCGCCGGCGGCCGGAGATGGCTGCCGACAGTCTCCGGCGGTGGCTGCCGGCGGCCGGAGGTGGTTGTCAGCAGTCTCCGGCGGCCGGAGGTGGCTGCAGGCGGCCGGCAGTCTCCGGCGGTGGTCGCCTGAGGTGGCTGCCGACGGTGGGAGGGTGGTGGTGATGGTCGGAAAAAAAAACCAAAAGTGAAAAAAAAAACCAATTTTTGGATTTTTTTTTTTACTCTGCAGTTTAAAAACTGATTTTTTAAATTGAAAAAAAAATGATTACCAAACGCTCCTTTTTTTCAGTTTTTAAAACTGAAAAAAAAAAGAGAGAAAAAAAGAGTGTCAAACGTTTGCTGATTTAATTTTTTGTCAAGACCGTGTTGGCATCGTAGACGAGCCCCTGATGAGTAGGCAACAAAGTGAAGTTGATTAGATTATTTGGCTCTGGCATGTGATTTAGTGAGCTGCTGTCACCTCAGAAGGTCACGTTCTCAGACTGGGCCACTGACCATCGTCCAATAAATCAAAGCAAAAACGAATTTTATAAGCTAGTAGTTCTGGTTGCGGTGGCAGCACATGTACTATTCTTCTTCACGGACAATTTCCGATACTCCATCAAATCCCCCGAGGGTTTCAAGACAAACAAATTTTGCGGAGGGTTCAAGAGCATTATTCATTTCATTCAGGAAAGTCCTGGGGTTATATGGTATTGGTATTTATCGATTTGAACGAGTTCACTTCAAGTTTTTAGTTGCAAACAATTGTCTCCGGTAATGAAGCAACAGTTTTGTGCAAATAGTGCTACACTTCAAACAGAAAAAATACTTTTGCCCAGAGCTTGCTGGGTTGACTCGGAACTGAAGTATTTCATTCGAACCACGTCCCAAAAATATTATTCTGTTTTTACTTAATACGCATATTAAGAATATAAATCTTACATTATGTTTTCCCTCCAAGAGAGTGAAATGAAAGGAAGTGAGCCAGAATAGAAAAATGAATTAGTGGGGCCTTAGATATAGAGAAGGAAATTAAATAAAAATAATAATAAACATGAAAAAGAAAAAGCACTTACAAATCTTTCTTAATTAAGACAATATCAATTTTTTAAGACAGCTCAAAAAAATAATATGATCAATTTTTTTGGGACGGAAAGAATATTTCAAAAGTATATATCGGTAAAATAAATATAGGTATACGAACACAAACTACAAAAATAAGAAGTTTATGTTTAGGTGGTAACTCCATATCATAAGATAATCACTACAAACAGACATTATGCTTGCAACGTATTATTCCCTAGTCAACGGTACAAAAGCTACATTATGCTTCCAAACCTATGCACACTTCTGGGTTGCATCTTATCGGCTACTTGGCATAGATGAATGCTCCAATTAATATCCAAAATTTTGATATCAAATATTTATTTGGAACCTTCGGAATAGTAAACAAATCATCTTCTTGAGCAACCAAACATGTATCATGAGTGCACATATCAGTACACACGAGCCTTTGGTGGGAATGGCTCAACTTCGTCATCTAACGTGTTCATGTGAACTGGCCTGTAGTCTAGGCGAACCTTCTCCTTCTCCCAATATCTGCAGATAGCAGTTCAAAATTACAGATATCTAGACTAGAATACAAATCGAATACAAAAGAGGAAGCTAGAAAATTTAGGAGTAAAGAATCTCGAGAACACAGTAGAGTTTGTAGCTTGTGGAATATCTACAAAAAGAGCATGGAGGATTTTTTGTAATGAAATTAACAATATGATAGCACTTGCTTCTACCTTAGGGCAATTTATTTGTACTCCCCTAACTTAAAACAGGAATGGTAAGCATATTTTTGTTATTCTTCTTCTCCTCACATTTTGTAAACAATCTCATTAAGTTTAAGCAGCAAGTGTCCTATAGACTTGAATAGATAACTACTCCTGTTAGATAATAAGCTGAATGCAGGCCTCAGATGGACACCCGCAATTCAAGATTTTGTCTAGGATCTTGCAACAACCCTTCAGAAAGGTAAACAGTGCCAAAGAGGGAGGGAGGGAGGGAAGAAGAGGAGAGACGGAAAACATACCCCAAAGTATGCTTCATCCAGTTCTCATCATCCCTTTTCTGCGCAACCAGAGGATTTTAATTCCGTTATTAAGGACTAGAGGATGCAAAGGAGGTAAAAATGAAAAGACGGGGAATCTGAAATAACCGTAAAATCTTCACGGGCATGTGCTCCTCTACTCTCTTTCCTAGCTTCGGCTGAATGCATGGTGATACATGCATTAATCAACAGATTTTCCAACTCCATAGTCTCTATCAAATCCGAGTTCCTGATAAACGTGTTTACTACTTAGAAATCAAGGAAAATGGATAATCTTTGTAGGAATAATGCCAAAGATAACAGCCATTATAACCAGAATTTACCATATCAAACTTCGATCCTTCAACTTAACATCGTGAAAGCTCTCCCATGCTTTATCAATCAACTGGCAACCTGTAACAACAGAGAGAGGAGTTAAATATGATGATCATACAAACTAGCAAGTCTAAACTGTACAGATTAGAAAAACTAGTATTTATACACATAATAAAATGAAGGGTTCTCCAAAGAGCACCCAAGAGGACTTGGACAGTGAGAGAGGATTTCTAAAGCACCTTCAGCTAAAGTCTCTTGTGTGCGGAACACAGCAGCATTATTTTGCATTATTCTTTGCATATCCAACCGAATATTTGAGGTCGGAAGGGAGCCATTTGAATTTCTAAGCTTGTCCAACCATGCAATAGTCTTCTCTCCAGCATTCCTTTCCAAAGGTTTTTGTTTCTCCCCTGCGCGACAAGTGAAGGCATCAGATTACCACATTGTACATATGACGTGTCTCAAATTAACATCTACTAGTTACCTGGTCTATGGATCTCTGCAACCCTGTTCGCACAAGCTCGGCCGAAAACAACAATGTCAAGGAGAGAATTTGCACCAAGCCTGTTGGCACCATGAACAGACGCACAGGCTGCCTCCCCAGCAGCCATCAGTCCAGGAACTACTGCATCAGGATCATCACCTCGAATGGTAACCACCTGCAGAGCTACAAATTGCAACATTAGAAAGGACTCTTTCACCCAAACAGCACATTTCAACTTTAAGTTTGATGCTAGTTTGTGCACCTCTCCATGGTAATTTGTGGGAATTCCACCCATATTGTAATGGACAGTAGGTAAAACAGGGATTGGCTCCTTTGTAACATCAACACCAGCAAATATGGCAGCAGTTTCAGAGATACCAGGAAGCCTCTCCTTGAGGACCTCCGGCGGCAAGTGATTCAAGTGGAGATATATGTGGTCCTTCATGGGTCCTATTGAAAGCCAGGAAATGATAAGCAGTGTATAAAAAGGGATAGAATCAGACAACTGAGGATGCAGATATCATTAACAGAGACCTGTCTAAGTAAACACCTATATGTCTATGGAGGCGGACCCAGACATTACAACCTTAAAAAACCCAAAGACCACACAACCAAAATTCATCACCTTCACACATATCATGCATGTAAGTTTTGTCATGATGGACGATGCCGACCTTTGCCAGATCCCATCATTGTATATACATGCATGTAATATTTTCTGCACAAACTAGATCTAAATCAACAAAAAAGGCTAAATCGAAAGTCCTCATTGAGCCGGTAATCATTGACCTAAGCTCAAATCTGCATTGAACGGAGAAAGCTGCATCGACATCTCCTTAGATGGAATAAATCATTCTCAAAAATGGGGAATACAGACTTCAACAATTTACTTTTCGTCGGAATCTTTCGTCGGAAAATGTTTTAAGACAGAAAGCTAGTCTAAGGTTCTTTTAGGAATGGAATCATAGTTGTTGGGCCTTCTTTTAGCTAATTGTAAGCCACAGGGCTGTACCACGTGTACTCCTAGAGTGTGATTCCTTCCTTTTAGGAGAAATTGCCTACAGTGCGGCACTTAGCAGGTGCGGGTGCGCATCGGGCGCGGCATGGGTGCATGTCAGGTGTGTCCAAC
Organism: Escallonia herrerae; assembly: GCA_033070095.1. Taxonomy (NCBI): domain Eukaryota; kingdom Viridiplantae; phylum Streptophyta; class Magnoliopsida; order Escalloniales; family Escalloniaceae; genus Escallonia; species Escallonia herrerae. Next base: position 115,496 of record JAVXUP010001728.1, read on the forward strand.
ATTTTTTTTTTTTTAAATCTTAAATATCAGGTGCGTATCTAGTGTGACCACCTGACAGATCTGTGACCACCAACCACTCCAGCGACCACCGGCCACTCCAGCGACACTGGGGATCACCGGCAACTCCAGCGACCACCGACAAGGAATCTGGAAAAAGAGGAGACTGGAGAGAAGAAGTAAAAGCAGCAGAAGAAGGGGAAGGACTTACCGGCGACGGCGTGCCACAGAGAAGAAGAAGAAGAACGGTCGATGTTATCTATGTTGGCTAGATGGAGATGAGATGACTTCTGACTTCTGACACATGTTCGTTATCTTATTTAATTACCCATTGTTAAGTTATTACATAAACCATCTCAGTGCTTCAAAGAGATAAAAGTGATACCACAAAAAACTTTATTCTTTTCGAATATACAATTTTAACATTTATAAAACAACTCACTACTTTGTTTGGCATATTAATATTTTTTTACATATATCATACACATAAATTATCATTATTGAGATTCAAACTGTTTAGAAATTTAATACTAAGTGTACATAATTAAAAAAAAATATTTATTAAATTTGCCGTATTCCTGCCGCACCCATATCCTAAAATTTTCAAAAGTACAGTATCCGCACCCGTGTCCCATCCGTACCCGCATCCATACTTCTTAGCTAGCGGGTGTAGTTCCCACGGCTAGCGTCAGCTCACTCTCTTGTGAGTTCCCTAACTGCTTCAACTTGTTAATGCATTGGGAAACTTTCACTACTACTTGATGGAGAAGCCCGAATTGTTCCTTTGGAAGTCGTAAGTTAGCCAAAAGCAGAACCATCCAATCAAAAACATGATGCTCATAGCTGTTGCTACTTCTTTCCTGACTAGCGGGTTTTAAGAGCGGCTAAAGCCATTGATCTGGTTAACAGAATAGACTTAGAGGTTTCTTAGATATGAAACTACTGAGACAAGAAGGGTCAAACATGACGCAAGCAACTGAGCAAAAGCTCAATTCAGGTGGCCCGACTGAAGATAGAATTACACCGTTACAAATAACTTTAAAGTTTGGGTAAATTTCACATGGCACCCATGAGGTTTACCTAAAATTATATAGGGCGCCCACTAACTGTTTTTATTACTTTCCGCTTCTAGGTTGGTCACTGTCTTACATAAAGTCCACTTCCGTTAGAGAACCATCAAGAAAAGTTAGGACTCCTTTTAATGATTATGATATTTCCAAAATGCCCTCTTCCTCTTCCTTACAACCCAATGCGTCGCCACTGCCGCCGACACCCCAAAGGCTTGATTCTCCTAATTTCTCATATGCATACACACCGACAGCCACTACCGACAACTACCGCCTATCCAAACACCATCTTACACCAAACCCGCACTGCCCATCAAGCGCACACATACGCCCATCGACGGTGAACACTTCGCCTACCACACACACACACACACACACTGTTTGTAAGCATACACACCCACATTGCCTATTGCCACCGTCCATGCCCGCTAACCATGCTCACACCCACACAAACCGGTGAGACAGAGACGCACTCTCTCACAAGCGCGCGCTCACATACAGCCTGTCACCGCCGTCACATTTCTCTGACCCGTACCCACACACCGCCAACCACCACCAGCGACAGAGAAAATGAGCAGCATCCTCGCTTTTCACCCGTTAATCACGTTGAAATCGCCCTTCAAATTGTGCGTCAACACTCTTCTTCCTGTCATCATCCCCAAATCCCGCACCATAAGAAGAAAATCATCAAGAATCTCTTGCGCCAACTCTCAAGAAACCCCAAATCAAGAACAACTCAACCTCTCCCGCGCCGCCATACCACACACCGGCAACAACCATCTCATGGAGAATCACGACCTACAAGAAGACCGGCGAGATCTGGAGCTACTTAATTGGGTGTTAACTGGATCCATGGTACTTGATCGAGAGTCAGATCGGTGGGTATGGTGTTCGTGGTGGGTTCATTGGTGTTGATGGGTGGTATGGTGGTGTTGGTGGATGAGTATGTTGGCAAGGATGGTGGTGCATTTCGATGGGTATGGTGGTGTGGGGTGGTGTCGTTTTCGAGGAGGGAAATTTCAGTGAGTTTATTGAGGGAAAGAAGTATGCTATGGCGGAGTCCTACGCGCCATAGTGCGGCCACTGCAAGGTGATGGCACTGAAGTATGCCATGGCGGCCATGGAGCATTCACGTTTAGTGGTGGTGGTGGGTGGTGAAAACAACTAGTGGTGGTGGAGTATTGGCCAGATCTTGGCTATGGTAGTTGCGTAAATTTACATTTCTATAGGGGGTAGTATCATCATTTTCTTACTTCTGTGAAGTGCAAAATAACAAAGTGTAGTTTAGTGTAATAAAAATAGTTAGTGCGTGCCGTGTGTAATTTTAGGTAAACCTCAGGGGTGCAATATGTAATTTACCCTTAAAGTTTCCATCGACTACCTAACTGAAAATCACAAACACGCGTATTTATTGGACTTTTAGATATCATCAACCATCGAATATTTCTCTAAGGAAAGGTCACTACAAATACATACACAAAGAACGGAGTGTCACTTAGACTTTAAATTTTCATCACTTCCCATTTTTTCCACTCCCAACTCCAAAAGCAATGACGTAAGATGTTGGCCCATTCTCTGAAAGCATAAGGTTTTGGAGCGATTGGTGACTTAACATGGTATTAGAGCTCACTCTTGTTTAAGGTCTTGGTTCCATTTCTTCCGACTTGCATTGGGTCACTATAGTCGTTTTGCACTCCGGCCGTGCTCTCATGTTAGTCCACATGCAATGGAAGGTATGCAGGTGAGGGCTTGGGGGAGGTGCCAAAGTAATGACATACATATTGTGTCCATTCTATGTTAATTTAATCTTTTAGATCCGCTGGCAACTTAACAAGTTACTATATTTGAAATTAGAACTAGAAGAAGAAGTTGTGTCAGCGAAATGGCAAAAACAGGAGCCATACATAGTCTAAATAGGCGGCCACGTTATTCATTGGCACTTTGAAAGAAGTCAGGAATTATCGCAAGATCTACGTGTTTCATCTTACTGCCGTCAAGGGGAAGAATAAGCATGAAACGCTATGGAGCTTGATTTGCAATTTGAGGTCCTTTTTGTCCATGTTGGTGTCTTTCAACAGCAAAAATTGCAAAATAACCTCAAGTTTTCATAAATCGCATTTAAACCAGCAATTGTATAGACTTTGTTAGGTAACTTCCATGCTGACTCGCCCAAGTTAACCTATCCATACAATAACTAACCACATTTCGCCATGAGTTTCAAGTGAGTGATAAAGTCATACCTACACCGCGACCTTCTCGTATTTCCATTGTCATAGATCTTGAGACAACATCCCTTGACGCAAGATCCTTGGCTGTGGGGGCATAGCGTTCCATAAACCGTTCCCCGTTGCTGTTCCTAAGGATACCTCCTTCGCCACGAGATCCTATGCTCAGCAAAAAGAAAATAGGAAGATGGAAGAAGAAAAAATTAGTCTAATATGATGGACACATAGGAAGAACATGGAAGCAATCCAATTTAGACTGTTCATCTGAACCACAAGACAAAAAACAAAGAACCCCAACCTTCAGTGATGAGACAACCAGCACCATAAATTCCAGTTGGATGAAACTGAACAAACTCAAGATCCTGCAGGAAAATATAGCAAATATCAACTGTGAATCGGCACAAATAAGCGGCAAAATTTCCACAAAATTCTAAAAGAAAAAGGGACAGCATTAACCTCGAGAGGGAGCCCAGCACGGGCAACCATAGCATTGCCATCTCCAGTGCATGTATGAGCAGAGGTTGCAGAAAAGTAAGCTCTACCATATCCCTGAGAGGAACATTACAAGTAGTACTTAGATACGAGTGTGATTTAATTGTCTAAAAGCAAAAAATGAGTAGAGGTCTTGAACGCAAAAAGATACCCCAGTTGCAAGAATTGTGGAAGCAGCATGGAACCGATGTAGAGTTCCATCCTCCATGTTAAGTGCAATGACACCCTGGCACTCACCTGACGTCAGTATAAATGTCAGTCAACTCTCCAGCTTAAGAATACGCATAAAGGTATTGAAGTAAAATCATTTGTAGGAATAGAAGCGCGAAATACGTAGCTAAATATTGGTCTTGTGTATAAGTGTGCGTGTATACGCAGATTAATATATTAGATCAGTTCGAAAAATTGTGCTTCATCCTGTTCAAGCAGTAAGTGAGACTTCTCGAACCCTTCATATTAAACTGAGAAATATAACCAGGGATGATCATGATGGTAATTATGCATGAATACAGCAAGTTTTCCTTGAAACAGTTAGGAAACTCTATTTAAGTAGAAGAACTTTCTCCAGGTGCACAAACAGTACAAATATCTAAAACATCTGTGTCTTCCAGTAACTTCAAGTTGTACAGGTATGGGAGATACTTCACCTCAACGTAAAAATCAAACCAACCTAAGCACGTATTATTTGATAAATTCCTTGTCAGCAAGTCTAATTTTTTTTAAAAAGTAAAAAGTAGGCTTGACTGCTAGCAATGTACCCGAGAAGTATGTCCTTTAGATAGAGTACAATGGAAGAATGGAGGTCGCAGACCCCAACTAGTTTGGGAGAAAGGCCTAAATAATGACGATAAGGAAAGGAAGCAATTTAAACTTTAAATTGCATACCATCACTGCCCATGAGTAGATCCAAAGCAAAATATTCCACGAAAAACTGTGTATTATGCTTCATGGCCTGGCCATAGAGAGAATGCAACAAAGCATGCCCCGTTCGATCAGCGGCACATGCACAGCGATACGCTTGTCCACCTACAGAAGTAACACAGAGTAAGTCAAAGTCAGAGTGCTTTTCTAAATAAACCATGTTTTGTATTCTAGTTGCAAACCAGAAGTGCCATCCATACCTTTGCCGAAGTCTAGGCTTTGACCACCAAATGCACGTTGATATATTTTCCCATCTTCAGTGCGGGAAAATGGTAAACCATAATTCTCAAGCTCTATAACTGCTTTTGGTGCTTCCCTACACATATACTGAATAGCATCCTGGTCACCTATAGGAATACAAAATAACCTATATGTCACATTAGATAAACAGAAAAGGTCATATAGAAAAAGCTGAATAACTACATTTCCTAGGACAAGGCAAATGCGTAACATCGAGTTTCTCTACCAATAGCAAGTTTTCATGCTTCCAGATCATTCGTGGAAAATCTGGTAGCAGCAACAGTAAAACATAAAAGTGGCTTTACAAAGATATTATTGGTGCTCTGATGCTCATAATCTTTCGTGGACATGAAAACTTGCTCTGTTCACAACGCTAGGCGTCGATGACTTCCAAATTCCAAAATAGCTTCATACCTAACCAATCACTTCCCTTGACGGTATCATACATGTGCCACCTCCAGTCATCCTCAGTCATATTTCCTAATGCAGCATTTATACCACCCTGCACCGCAGCATTAGGGATGGGAGACAGATTTAACTCAGGCTCATAGCAACTTGGCATGAGAGCATAAAATACAGTGCCAAAGATAATAGAACAAGCAGATGATTTGAGCTCCTAGAATGAATGTGAAAAGAAAGGACAGCGCAACAAAAATTCTTCATGTTATGATATCTCGCCATGCGACCGACAGAAGTGTAATCAAGTATTCAATGTACTGAGGTTTTGATGCAAACTCTATTGCTTCTTATCCAAACACAGAATTGAACACCTCTAGATAAACGAAAGAGAGTGACGAGCTGAATCTGATACTAATAATGAACTTTGCTTATGTACAGTAACTAAGCTGGCGTGGTCATAGCATGCAATAAAACTTGTATCCCATGTACGATAACTTCAATACATACCATGAGAAGACTAACTAACCTTACCTGCTTATGCATGCAGTAAAATTGAGTTGCTTCGTATCTCCAACAAATAAACAAACATTACCTCAACAATTCAGAAAAGTTCAGCAATTCAAGTGCAAGAAAAAATAGGTTCAAGATTCCAATCTCTTCAAGTAAAAATAGAGATCAAAAGTAGTACAAAAACTAGTATGTATCAATGGATGGAGCATCCAAATTTCCACAGGGCCACTAGTTATGTAAAAAGAAACACCCCCATAACCCTTCGAAAATCAAAATTTCTCGTTTTACATAGTGTATCTTCATATTTATTTATCTTGAAGCAAGGTCAAAATACAAGGTAAGAAAGTTGCAAACAGTCACCACCTCCTCAAGTACTGGCTTCTTTTCCATATATGATGGAAACTCGTGCCTTTATTGACACTTGGATTTGAATGACTGTGACGAACACGAACGCCTAAATCAATTTACTTCACTGCAGCCCTTGTATATGGATGATTGCATACCACTTAACTTTCATGTCGAAATATAAAGTCTCTTCTTTTATTACCACCAAGTATTAGTTATATTTATAGATGCAGAAGCAGTTAACTAAAGATGACCAACACATTATCGGTAATATATGCCACATATTTGCATATTATACCGTGTAAACAGCATATGGTTCTATAATATTCAAAATCCAGAAATCTAAATCTTGGAAATACCTGAGCAGCAACAGTATGAGAACGAGTTGGAAAGAGCTTGGTAATGCAAGCTGTGTTAAATCCGTGCTCAGACAGCCCTATCGCTGCCCTGAGTCCCGCGCCCCCGGCGCCTACCACCACTGCGTCGTAAGAATGATCAACTACAGTATATGATGACAACCCGGCACTCTGTTACATAAAACCATTACAAATCGCAACAAAGAGAAATAAGTAAAGAAAGATAAATAACAAAACTGAAAGGCCATATTACATTTAATCGAACAGATAAGTTCCACAAAGACACGCATAACAACACTAATCATAGCAAATCCATCGCCTATCCCTATCAAAACAATAATGCATGCACCTTGCTGAAATATAGGAGTGCTAATAAATTGGAAATATACAGAAAATAACATCGGTTGCGAGCTCAAAGATGATTATTTAACAAACGGAAAACAGAAGTGCGATTAGAAATGGATCGATAGCACTACAAAGCTGATACATAAGGAACAACACGTATGATTTGAAGCGATTTTGAGAAACAAAAAAATATAGTGCTGGGGAAGAGAGCTTACGGATTCGGAGGAGAACAATCGGCGGAAGGAGTGAGGTTCGCCGGAGATGGATCTCCGGTAAGGAATGCGAAGGCCACGGGACACACACCGCCACATCTCTTCCGCTCTTGCTCTCTCTTCTCTCGCTTCTCTTCTCTGTGTGCTTTTGTGTGTGTGATTTCTGTATGTAATGACTCTCTGTTCGTGCGTTTGTTTGAATTCTACCCTGTGTTTTGTTATTGAGGGGGCCGGAAGGGAAAGAGGCAAAATGGAAAATACTAGGAAATTTGGGAAAGAGATGGTTAGGAGGATGGCCGCGTATATAATTCGATATTTCCTCGTATCTGACTCTCATTCAACTACTAACTACTGGAATGCCATTTGAACATTTAGGGCTTTACACTTACGAAATTCTGTACTCAAATTTTGTAATGATGACAAAAAAATGTTTTTTTTTTATACTTTTACATTTTTAGATACTCATTTTGGATATAATATCCAAATAGTATCAAAAAAAGGGAAAACACCTTATAGGTGTTTTCATCTTTTTTCGAGAGAAATGAATTCATGTCAGAGAAGGATGACCCACCGCTGTTTACCCTTTCCCTCTGGCAGAGAAGACATTCGCCCCTCTCTCTCTCTCTCTCTCTCTCTCCCTCTCCAGTTTCTCTCTATTTTCACTTCCGATGCCCATACCGGAAGTTACGATCTCCAGTCTCTGTAACGCTTGTAAGCACCGGTCGAGTAGCTGAAAGCGGATCATCACGAAAGCATGCCCCGTATGCTGGGCATACCTCTTCCGTGTGACTTTCTCGTGGCGGAAACAGAACAATAGGGAACCTAAGAAGACAAGCCAAGCGCTTAGCTTAGTTCGGCCGCTGCACTGCAAAAAAACTCAGATCAACAAGGGTAAGGGCCTGGCTTGAAATTGGAACCCCTCTTGTCGGCAATATGGCAGTGTAGTTGAATTGTGTTCTCTCCTGGTCGGCGCTGTGGTGGTCGGACAGAAATTGGAACGCGTCTTGCCGCAGTCATACATCTCTCGGAGTGTCGGTCCCTCACACAAGCCATAAATTCAGCATATATAGGAGGACCTCGATCAAGAGAAGATATTAGTTGAATCCAAGCCACCTGTGGTGGTTGAATTGTTTGATCTACAACACTACTGTCTGTGTGTGTGTTTTGATAGAGGGAGTGAGTTTAGGGTTTGTGGATCGAGCATTAAGAAGGATGACGGTAAGAAGAACTGGAAGGACTGGTTCTCGGTAGGAAGAACTGGAAGGAGGAGAGGCAGAAGTTGTTTCCGATAAGGGTAATATCTGGAAAAATGGTGATAACAATAATAAAAATAAAAATGAAAATGGTAAACATACAAAACAAGTAGATACAAAAAAATGGTGAAAAAAAATAAAAGTGCATAATCATAATTTGTGATTTGATACAAAATTATTAAAAATACAAATACACAAAACAAAAAATGTAAGCGTACGGGCCCTTATTCTCAGCTAAACGATTCCTGTTTTTCTTCCTTTTTTTTTCTTTCCAGGTTAAAAACCTCGGTAACCAATCAAGAATCAACTGATCAAAATGTTACAACCAATTTTATTTTTTTATGCAACAATAGTCGGTCTTTGCTACGAAATTGCGTCAAACTGGCTTTTCCCACTGTTTGCTCGTTATACCACACAATTCATATCAATTACATTCAACAACTCATGAGATATCAATATACTTAAATATGCTTCTATTATTTTCATCTTCCTCAAAAGAGTCAACCAATAGATATTTAAGAGTTCATTGATCAGGTCTTATAAGTTCAAGTTCTTTTTCTCATATTTTCCTATGTGAAACAAGATTAGACTTAACCTTATATCACACTATACCTCCTCAGGCACGCAATCAGTGTGAAATCTCTATCCCTCTTAGTACACAATTATATCCCTACTCCATTTGTAGGAAATTTAACTTTGCTCCTATATATTCCTACTCTGATTGTGGGGACTAAAATCGATGCTGCCATATTCAGTTTTACTTTGAATTATCAGTGTCTACAACTTTTTTTCAATTTTTTGAAAAACCTAGTTAATTTAAGAACAATTTGAAGTCCTTAAATTTTTTTTTTGGGTACATTTTTTGTTGTTAGAGATTTAAGTTGAAGTTGGAAGGAGGAAAGGAAGTTTGGGTGAATGTATAAGATGGTTATGAGCCACCGGGCACGTGACATGTGTTGGGTTTTGTGAGTTGAGTTGTTTGAAAACAACTCACTTTTTTGTCCTATATTACTTGGAAGAGGATTTTGAAAAGGGTTTATAAGGACAAAAGTGTTTTTACTTTACACTTGATGGTGAGACTAGAGTGTGCTAGTCCTCATGCTACCTGCGTGCGGGTACGCGAGTTTAGGCGTACTTAGCACGCGGTCACGAAAAACATGACTTGTTTTTTGAAAAATATTTTGTATTTTTGAAAAAATAGTTTTATTGAAAAATGTGTGTGATTTATTTAAATTCAAATTTTGATTTATTGTCAGTTATTTTTAACTGTTACAACTGTTTTGTTTTTTCCAACAGTTGTGTCTGTCCAAAAATTCACACCTTTTCAGATTTATAAATACATGTTTTTCAGTTCTTTTAAGATACTGACTTACTATTTTTTGAAAAACTCTTCCTTTCTGCAAATTACTATAGCAAAAAACGTGCATTACTTCAAAGAGAATTCCAAGGAGAATTTTTGAATTTGCTATTTGCAGATTTTCAAAGACTTTGTTATATCCTGGAGGATTGTTTATTGTTAACCCGTCAATAAACTCAGTTTTGAATATGTATAAATAAAATCTTAAAGATAGCGATCACGTACCTCAAAGTCTTAGTTTGCTATTCCGATTTCATCAAAATTTTCAACAACATGGACTTTAGGAAATGGTCACGTTGCACGAATCCGTAAGACCAGCGGGTTACGTGAATGCTTTAGGTACTTTTAGCCCACAAGGTGAAGACATTGGCCACGCGGCCTTCGGACCCGCCACTACTTTCTACGGCTGTCTCTCTCAACAAGTCACCAAACTCTCTTGATTTCACGAAAGATATATGCTCATGTGTTTATTCTCTTTTTTTCTTTTTTATTACTAAAAGCTTAAATAGTATTATTAAAATTTGTTCTCAGCAAAACAAAAACGAAAAACTAATATTTTTTCAGCCAAAAACTACGCAGTATGCCTCATGATCTTTAACAATTTTACGCTTAATGTTGGTAATATACAAGACATTAGTATTTACGTGACAAGACATTAGTTTTACGTGAATTATATCTCAAAACTTGGTCCTTAAACGTCATTACCTTTTGGCCGAGCAATTATCTCTTTTAATACTAAACTAAAAAGCTTAAGGAAAAAACGTACTCAAGCCTAATTCTGTTAATTAGTGTTTAAATGTAAATCGACTAATTGCAGATAAAAAGTAAATCTAACTGATAGCAACACGCGTGAGTACGTTGTTTTATTTTAATTGTCTTTTACTCTAGTTACTTAGAGCTCGTATTTGCGCAATATTGAGAATGTGGCAAAGCCTTCTGTTTCCACGGATCAGGCTCGTCGCAACGCCTCCTAAACCGAGAGTTATAGCCTTTGGAAAGACCACCTGCAAAATGACACCCCACTCATTAAAAGGGTAATAGCACTCTTAACCGGTCTTTCTGAATTGAACGATGCTACGACACTCTGTTTAGATTACGTATTTCATTTGTATACATGAAAGTTTTATTGGGCATCTATTCCCCACATTGGCACGGTGGACCCTACAGTGGTGTGCTATAGTAGTAAATGTTGTTTGACCCTCTTGGCTTATGTTGTACTCCACAATTCACTGCTACTTTGGTGTGCTATAGTAGTAAATGTTGTTTGACCCTCTTGGCCTATGTTGTACTCCAAAATTCACTGCTCAAGTAGTATTTGAAGGTATTTGAGATTGATTAAACTTGTTTTGAACAATTTAAAATAGGTTTATATAGTGTTTAGCACAAAAGGGAAGTGTTTAAAACATTCAATCAAAAAAAAAAAAGTGTTTGAAACCAAAAAAACACTTTGGTCTTTTTGATTTTAAATGCCAAGCAAACTTAACCAAGAAAAGTACTAGATTACCTTTCAAAAAGACAGTGAATGAACGCATTCATTTTAGGAGCTATCCATACATATTTTTATTTTGGGTCTCTACGCCTCTTTCAAGCTTTAATTGTTTCTGAGTCGAATGTTTTTTACTTGTCATTTTAAAAAATATCTCTAAGAAATGTGATGATACAAAAGGGTAGAGTATTAATTAAAATATATAGTTTGCCTACAAAATATAGAGAACCGTGAATGTGTTAGACAATAATGCATTTAATTCTTTTGATGTCCTTGTTGGTATTTTTTTTCACATTAAAAATGGTTTGAACAGTTTTACCCAAACAATTTTCAAATCTTTTAACAAGGAATTTCACAACTTTTGTCAAAAAGTTACTGGTTGTACGTAAAATTGATTAAATTAGTTTTTAAAAATTATTTTTTAATTCAAAAATCATTCTGAGAATCAATCTCAAACAAACTTTTTGTCAGTGTCCATGCATATTTTGCATTGTTAGTTGAGAAAACATTGACCGATTCATATGCATGCATTGATAAACGGGTTCAAGAAGCGTTCCGACGATGCTTTACTGGAGGTAATTCACCCCACAATTGTGGCCAGATATGCCAGGCATATTTTCTAACACAATAGCGCGAAGCACTTCTCATGACTACAAAGATTTTTGTATTCTCTTCCCTACTTACCAAAGCCAAACCCAATCACAACCAATTAAATCAACAAATAAACTTTATAAGCAACTCCTTTTTCCAAGGTAGTGGTGTTTGTCAACGGTCGGAATCTGTTCGATTGATTGTTTGAACCCACCATGGTTGTGGCTGGGTAGGGGGAAAGGGGTGGGGGTAGTAGGGTGAAGGGAAGTTGGGGCTGGCAAAAGGTGCTTTGCCTTAGGATCTTGCCCTTACCCTTTCATGCTTTTTCTTTGTCTTTAGAACTTTTGGGGGCAGCAACGGTGTGGGAGGAGGATGGGGGCACCTACGAATGTTTAAGGGTAGGGTAGAGGGTGGCTGGGTAGGGGAAGGGGAAGGGTGGAGCAACAGTGGGATGAAAGAAGGGCGATGATAAGGTGGAGGGGATGGGGGTAGCCATGGTTAAGGGGATGGGTGGGGGCAGTGGCGAGGGGGTGGCGGTGATGACGAGGTTGAGGGGAGCGACAGAATGAGTGAAGAAAGAGAAAGAGAGAGAGAGAGCTGTTCAAACATAAATGCAATCTATTTCCGAAAAAAGAAATAAATGCAACCTGACTTGATGACAAAAACAAAATTTTGAAAAGGAAAGAGGAGGGGGGGCCTAAATCTGTAATTCAAAAAAATGGGGGGGGGGGGGGGCTTAATTGCTGCTTGAGAGTCCCTAATTTAAAAATTAGGTTAAAACCTTAACACACACACACACACACACACACACACACACACACACACACATATATATATATATATATATATATATATATATATATATAGGAGTTGATCCATTGATAGCGCTAGCAAAATAGGATAAGTTGCTAGCGCGATCTGGCCGTCCACGGGTGATTTGTGGACGGTCCAGATCTTCTTTTTTTTGCATTTTTTAAGTCCGTCCACTATATTATGTAGCGGAAAATTTCTGGACAAAAATACCCTCCAGCTCCGTCCCCTACATTATGTAGCGGACGAGTTACTTTTTCTCTCATTCTCTCTCCTTTCAGTCATTATTTTTCTGACATATTTGTCTCTCTCTCTCCTTTCTGTCATCAATGCTCGTGTCCTTCTCTCTCATTTCTCTTTCTGTCATCAATGCTCATTGTGTCCACTGCATTATGTAGCGGACGAATTGCCACAACCAAATTAAATGGGTTGTGTTAGATGTTCTGGGTTCTCTATATTTTCAGTCACGCAATGTCTTTTATCTTTGCAATATGCAGATCTAAAACAATGTCTTTTGCCATCAACAAACCCACAACTGCCATCATCGCCGAAGAACCACCCCGCCACTCTAGCCGTAAATGTTGAAATTAGTAGATAGATCCACCGTGCCACTCCGGCGAAAAGCGATCACTTAAAAAAGCTAGTAAATCAAAAAACGTTTTTCAATACATGTTCCTCCGATTCAAACTCCGCTCCGGCTCAGATCTTGCGGGTCTCCGATTCGATTCTCCTTACGACAGACAAGATCGCCGGCAAAGAGGATAAATAGAGAGAGATGAAAGTGAGAGAAAGGAGAGAGGAAGAGAAAGGGGGAGAGAGAAAGAGAGAGGAGTCAGAAAATTAATGGGAGAGAGAGAGAGAGACAAACATGTCAGAAAAATAATGACTGAAAAGAGAGAGAATGAGAGAAAAAGTAACTCATTCGCTACACAATGTAGCGGACGGAGCTGGAGGGTATTTTTGTCTAGAAATTGTCCGCTACATAATGTAGCGGACGGACTTTAAAAATACAAAAAAAAGATCTGGACCGTTCACAGATCACCCGTGGAAGGCCAGATCGCGCTAGCAACTTATCCTATTTTGCTAGCGCTATCAATGGATCAGCTCCCATATATATATATATATACATATATACAGAGAGAGACATAGAGAGAGAGTGTGTGAGTTATGTTTGAAACCCTAAATTTTTTAATTATAGTTTTTAATCTTTATACAGTGTATATGTAGATATATGGTATAAGGGTAGTATCGATATTTAGAAAATACGCATAGATGACATCTGCTAAAAAATACATTTTTAACAGATATGGGACATATGGACACTGCTGATACATTTGCAAAGTTTTTTGTCACGGTATATTACATTTTGAGACTTAGTGTGTTTGACAGTAATTTAACCCTAATATCAAGGACTTTACTGTAATTATCCCTTCCAAATTCAACAATGACTACTGAACCATCAAGAGTAAGTATAATGATTTAGATTCAATGAAATATCCCACGTAAGTTGAACTATGAATTATTTAAATTACTTGACACATAGTTTTAGACTTTAAGCGGCTTTATCAGAATAGTAACACTTTTGTACTCTAGTAATGATTTTACAAGTGATTTGCATAACGATTTTAGGTACTAGAATTTTGAAAGAATTAGAGTGTGTTTAAACGATGGAATTGATGAGATTTTTTTCTTTTTAAATACTCAAATTTTGTTGTTCGGGACATTAAAAAAAATAATTAGAATTGGATTTTATGAGTTTGACTGGATTTGTTTATGTAATGTGACGAAGAAAAATTGTCGGATTTAATGGGATTTAGATTTACTTGAATTAAAAGTAATTAATTACCTATCTTACTGTTTTCTTTTCCATTAGTTACCTGTCTTACCATTTTCTGGATCTCTCAAAGAATGAACCATCCACTACCGTATTTATTGCCGCCACCACCACACTACTTTTAAAATCACCACTGACACTATTACTGCCACTGCTGCCGCCGCCACTACTAGCACCACCACCACAACACTTCTACTACCGTCGCACCACTATTATTACTACCATTGGCACCACTGCCATCACCACTACACCAGCATCACCACTGCCACCACTAATACCGGCGCCACTATTACCACCGCCCCCGCCACCATTTTCACTACCATCGCCACCACTGTCACCACCACAGCCACCGGTACTGCCATCGGCGTCAGTATTGGCATCACTTGACCACCACCAACTACATCTCGTTATGCCTCAATACCATCACATCATTGTTATTACCATAACTTGACCATCCCACCACTTCCACCCTCGATGTCGCTACCCTATGGTACCGCCACCACCACCATCATGTGGTGGTACTAGCACACTTTAAACCATTTACCGTAGTTCGTTTTTCATCTGAAGTCAAGGATATTATTGTCTAAATTTTTTTTAACATTTTCATTTCCTTTGTTTTCCAAACACAAAATAGAAATTATATGATTTGAGTTCCCTTCTATTCCAAACAAAAGAAAGTGAATTGAATTCCAAATTTGAAATTCAAATCTAAAAAGAATTGGTTCAAAAAAGACCGTTAATTCATTACACTTTATAAAAATGCTTGTATGAATGAGGAATATTGGTGCAAACTTTAATGATTGTGGCATTTTATCTGCTAAAGTTTCAAAATGAATCTCAAATGTCGTTAGAAATTATTGTGGGGTTAAATAGCTAATGACCTCCTCTACTTTACATGATGTGCGATTTGCCTCCTCCACTTCAAACTTAAGCACTAAACCTCCTACAGTTACAGAAATTGATCACAGTTAACGGAAAACATCCAACTTGCCGTGTGTTTTTGGAAGGAAACATATGATGTCCAAAATCACAAACTCCATTCCTTACCCTCATTTCTTTCCTAACAACTTCTAGCAGTCTCTTTGCTTCCTTTGCCAATCTCTCAACTACATTTGGGGTTCTCTACCCACATATCTCTACCATAATGGATCACAATGTCATGCCAGAACGAGGAATCAACATATGACGAGACGGCATTGGCAAGGGTGCTTCCAATCGCAGTGGTGTTGACTGGACGGTTGGTGTCGAGGTGGTGTGCATCTTGATGGCAGCGATCAGGAGGGGCCGATGGTCGAAGGTCCCTGACGGCGGTCGGTGATTGGATCTGGACCAGCGACGGACTTGGTTACACGGGAGTTTGGGTGAAAACTTGACTGACGTCAGTTATGGTGGATTGATCTGGATGAATGAGAGACGGTCGAACGTTGATCTGTGCACCTGGTCAGAATACCGACAATGTTGGTGCTGGTTGTGACACATGCATCGTCTGGGCTGGTAGATGTGGCCACCGACGGTGGTGCTTCACTCGGCCATCTCCAAAGTTCTTCTTTCTCTTTCTCTTTCTCTCTTTTTGGGTTTGATTGTTGTTTTCGATGCGTGGCTGATCCGACAACTTAGCGATGACGGTGGTGTTGGCAGTGATGGCCCCGCCTAATGCCGGTGGCTGTGATGGTGTATCGCTCGATCGGCGCAGAGTTGCTCGGTAGATGGGTAGGGTTTGGTTAAAGGTAATGAGAACACAAGATGAAAATTATGAAAGGGTTAGTCTCTGGTTTTGAGAGAGAAGATGAAAGGGGAGAAGGCAAAGAGATTGAGAGGCTTTGGGCAGAGAGTTACGACAAAATTAACATGATATATGAGAAGGATAAAAAATGACATTTAATATAGATCTATTACGTCGCGTCAATTGTGCTTAATTTCCGTAATTATAGGGGGTTTAATGCTTAAGTTTGAAGTGGAGGGAGCAAATCGCACAGCGTGTAAAGTAGAGGGGGTCATTAGCTATTTAACCCATTATTGTATGTGCATTTAGGAGAAAGGAACCATAGGGGACAAGGGTAAGAAAAGCAAGAAGGTGGCCCGAAGCACATAGAGGAAATGTGATACGTGACTAATGGTTTTGCATGGGTGCATAGCTAATGGGAAGGAAAGAATGAAGTGCGTTTGTGAAGAAAAGAGAAGAAACAAGCAGACGGGAAAGAGAAGAAACAGGCAGACGGCTCATTTGCAAGAAATAGAGGAAGGATATTGATAAAAATGAAACATGATTCCTGTTTAGCCTTTGGTTACCCCCAAATTTTTGAAGTTAAGGTAAAATTATACGCATGTCTAGTAGTTTGAAAAAATAGCAATGAAGTCTATTGACTAAACATAATCTTGAAATACGCACATGTTTTAACAAGAGGACTATATTTGTCTATGTTGGAATGCCCTTTTATCTCTCTTCTTTCTCTTCAAGAAATAGTCACCACCGACCTCGCCATCCAAGACCGTCATCGTCACCCGCCCATGGCACCATCCAGAAAACCACTAATCGTCATTGCCATCACCAAATCGCCATCAATGGCGTAGCCCAACCCCTCTGCCACACCTCAGTTTGACCCAAAAGAACTATGAATGCACACCATGTACACTATCACCACCACCTCTGCACGACAACCCCATGAACCAATTTTTAATTTTTCGTGGTTGTCACCTAGATCTCCTTGCCGCTGCAACCCCATATCATAAATTCCATGCACACAACACTGCATGGATCTCTTTCTCCACATCGTTGTAGCCCCGCATGACACCATTGATATATTGCCATATTTTTTATCAGAGTCGTCATCCCACTGATTTTGATTCTTCCATCTATGAACTCTCCAAGTATAATACTCAAAAAAATATCAAGCACTAGGTTGAAAGAAAAAAGCAAACCATAAAAATAAAAATATAAAATTTGGACAATTTTTCTGATGGTGGTGGTGGAGATCGATATTGTTGGTGGTGGTGGTGAACTTATTTGGGTAGTGGTGTGGATCGTTGGTAATGGTGTTGGTGGTGGGTGGCAGTTCTGAAGTGGATCAACAATGGGTGGCTATTGCAGTGGTGGGTGATTATTTTAGCGGGGGCTGGATGGATCTGATTTGGCTACACCAACGGCTGGCTGGATCTGGTTTGGTTGCGGAGGTAAGTGTCTGTCACAACTTTTGTGGTTATCGCCAATGAAGACAAATGAAGTCACGATCTATTGCCTTTCTAACTTTTGTGTCCTTGAATTGTAATTTTTTCCGGGTTGCCGATGGTTGGTAAAATGAAGGCAAGTCCAGGTATATCCCACATCATGAGAATGGTTAGGACAATGAAAAGTGAGCCGAGTATATCTCACATTGTCTAAAAAGGAAGATTCTGTGCTATATTTAATCGAGTCTTAGAAAGGATGCGAAAACATAAGGAGGGAAGATTGTGATGTCCCACATATAGATGTAGGATATATGAGATTGTCCATATAGGACATTGTCTGTGATATTAGAAGTACATACATTGGCTAGTTCTTTTTTGGGGAGGCATTGTCCTGAGGTGAGGCCGTCGATTGGGCTATTACACTAGGCGTAATTGACCCTTTTATATATTGCATACGTTCACTTGCTTTTCCTAAATAAAGCTTCGTTTATAAAAATGAAATACTTTTAGTGACACTTGTATTCGTTAAAGTCGACCGTCACGTAAAAAGTACTTTTTCATATAAGTTCTTATCGAGAATATTTAATTTGTCTGGCTTTTCTTCTGACAATTTTATCATTAGAAACATCGTTGCTGCTATTGTTTTATTTTTGTTACTGTTACTCGTTTTTATTACTCTTATCCGTTTTGCAGGTCCTCTGTCTCTATGTCGACATAGCTATGTTATTGTTACTGCTTTTGTTTCTATTACGGTTACTATACTTAGGCTTAGATTATGCTTTAACCAAAATATTTTTTGGGTTGATTATCTATATACAACTAGTATGGGGCGATTGGACGTAGCTAGTTGGCCAAACATTGTTTGCTATTATAATCTTGTCTCTGCCAGTATTTTTCTGGAAGTTCCATTTTACTGCAAAACGATCATGTCTTCTGGAAGTTGTAAGACTATTATTTTAATAAATGAATAATTTTCTTGACATGTTACGGCCAAACAAGTTTGGTCATTGGTTATTTACTAAATGAGTGAAAGCTCACCTCGTACTTAATATTTCAGGTTTTTAGATAGAAGGTAATGACATCGATTGTGGATTTGAAATTTTTATAAGAAAACATCGGAAACCTTGCGTTTGTTGATTTTTGAGTTCTACCTCGAGTGCCTTAAAAAGAACTATTGGGGGTCAAAGAAATACCCTGCCTCTTCCTGATCAACCCCTCCCTGTCTTTTCCTTCTTGTCGTAGAATGAAGTTGGAAGGCATACGCCAAACCACCGAAACCATTTGATCCACAAAAACCTTACCCCTTCATCATTATCTTATTCAAACCTGCTTCTACGAACGGTATCTAGTGTACAGAAGGCCACTATCTAAGGCCACCCGACTCGACAAACTTGGACTAACGATGCTGAAGGGGCCAAAAGATGTTCTCAATTATGCAGTATGCAAATGGTACTCGCACGCGTGGATGAGTCATTTGAGTGGTTGGCTTAATGGACATACGAATCGAGTTTGAGCCGAACAGAGTTATTTTCAAACTTGTTTGTTTAGTTTCAGGACATGTTTCGTTTAACTTTCAAAATTTTGTTTGAATTCGTTCGCGGTTCGTTTCAAAAAACTCATGTTCCGCTCGAGTAGGAATGGCAATGGGGCGGGTCGGATGCGGATCTTACTAGATTCGTACTCGCCCCGTAGCTCAAGTCAGCGACTCCGACCCGCCCCGCCATCGGGTCAAGGAATGGGAATACCATCCCCGATCTGATGGACTACTAAAAAACCCAACCCTGCCCCGCTCTGCCCCGAGATCTACTTGGCAATTGGTGGTAACAACCTTCGCTCCCTGTAAACCACCCTCAAAGCCCACCACTACGCAACCACCCAAAAACCCCACCAAGAGAACCCCATTGAGTAAATTGCAATTTCTGAATATGCATTACAAAATGTCAGAAACTTTACTAATGTAGTGGTGGGGTTTGAGAGATTTCTGCATCACTAAGTAGGGCTTCGGCTATGGTGCATAGAAAGCCCATAATTGCAGTTCAAACACATTAGTAAAGCATGAAAGAAATAAAAAGCTTTCCATTTCTATGACAGGAAGCATCAGACTAAAATTAAAAAGGAAAAATTCAATAATATGATTTCACTTGAATATTGTTGATTGAGACAAAATACAATGAAACAAATCAATCACTAGGCTATGAAATACACATTAGGATTGGAAATCTTTACATCAACTATGGTTGACTACTGGTACAGCAGATCTAATTCACTTAAGTCAAAGAGCAGATCTAATTAACCAACTGTTGCAGCAATGGGAGGCGTAGGAGCTTCGCCGGAGGACTGGAGATGCGTGACTGGGGGAGATGAGCATTGTACTGTGCGAGACAGAGAGGAGGCGATCATGAGGTGTTTGGTTCATCGAGGCCATGACCGTAAAGTGTACAAGTGTGGAGAGAACAGAGAAGAAAGAAGATGGAGAATAGATAAGAGGGAAGATGGGGCGGCGGAAGAGAAAGAGAGGTAGAGAAAGTGAATGTGTTGGTAAGGGCTTTGTTCACCATTTATAGTATGGAGATAGATGACTGAGATTGTCTAGATCTAAAGTTTGGATAAAAACTAAATATAAAACACATATGGGGTAGGGCGGGTCGAATATCAGGGCGGTTAGGCTAAACACCAAATCCGACGAGCACCCGCTGCAGGTTTGAATTTTAGATACCATACCCGCCCCATAACCCGGTCAAAGTCAAGAAAACCCGCTCCTATAGGATTGAAGCGGGGGGTCGAATATCCACCGGTTGCGGATCAAATTGCCATCCCTACTTTCGTTTATTTATACGAACCAAACTCAAACTTGAAAACTCCTGCTCCCATTCAAAAAAATTATTTTCAAACCAGAACTGCACCTTACTTGATCTAATCGCCTAACTGATTTTAGAACTTCCAAGTTTAAACTAATTTATACTATAATTAAGTTATATGAGTTTTGAATTTGGAACATATTATAATTAAGTTATTATCCAGACGAACTGTTCACGAATACATTCGTGAATACTCTGGTATGTTCATGCTTGGCTCGTTTAATAAACGTAATTTATTCATGTTCTGTTCGTATATTATATAAACAAACATGAACGAGTTCTTTAGAGAATGAACCACTAGCAGTTCATGAACAATTCGATTTATTTACAGCCCTAACGACAGGTTGGCTGGTTTGCCACGGTGGGCGACAGTCAAGGTTCACTAAGTTGTCTTAGTGAGATCCAATATTAGCTTTCTTATTTACTGCAATTCAATAATCATTTCCCAACCACAGAAGCTTTGAAGTATTTAAAATGAAGCTCACTTGGCGGTTAAGTTTTTAATTCTAATGATGATAGAGCTGGATCACAGTTTAAAAAGATTGTGCTTTAATTGACCAAAAAGTGTAAGCAGAGTTTAATGCGGATAAATCTTGGAGTTAGACTTGTAATTAATTTTAATGAAGACTCAGGGTTTCTATGGAGTGCTGAAAGCAATAAAAATCGAGTAGGAAGCATTCTTTTGCTCGAAATCTCTATTGTGTGTCCTTCACTTGATCTTTTTGCTTGTATGAGAAGAAAATACTGAAACCACAAAGCGGAGCTCTTGGCGAACAATTAACACTCAAGTCAAAGTCCTTCAACAAAGGCGATTCCATACAATAGTTGATCATAGGCAAGGATGAGAGGTTTTTGGCGGGAATAATTACTCACGTCTAGTTAAACACGAATAATCATAAAGATTTGGCGAACAATCGCTAGATTTTGAGCAGGATATCGTGGTAATACCCCATGAACGTTCTTTCTTGTTACGCTAAAGCCTCCAAATGACTCGTATCTGTAGAAGTAATGCCAAAAACCCAATGTCTGAAGCCCTCACCTTAAGAAGATCAACAAATGCTGGTCAACCAGGATCTGCATGAACCCGGATCCAAAGTCATAGTAGATCGGACTAGTTTAAGGGGTTTTGAACGCAATGGCTTTATGTGGCAGTCTATTAACAACGACGGGCTCTCGTTAATTGGCTTAGTTCTATGGTTTGGTCAATGAACTAACGTGATAAAATATTTTTGAAGGGACATCAGATGTTTGATGCAAGTTTAGGAAGTGCTAATTAACATTTAAGCTCAAAATTTATTAGCAAAATACAACTTCATGCTCTACGTATGCCTCTCAGAAATGAATGGGTGCCGGAACTGCTATCTCACCTCATCGTTAGGTCGCTAATAAGAGATGAACAAGCATATATATTTATTATGAACCAGACATGCAAATATATATCCCCAGGAGATACATTGAAGAACCTCTCTCTTTAAAGATACATTGAACTCTCTAAGAAAGTGTTAGGACAAACGGTAAATTTGAACGCCTTTAATTGACTTTTATCATTAAAAATAGAAAATATTAGAACTTTAACATGTCACTAAAAGTCATTGAAGTGACATAGTTGAAACTTGAAGTGAGATCATTAATTTTCCAAAATTTGGCCTTTTATTTGTCCTCAAACTGAATGGGCCTATCAGCTTTAGTTCTAAGTTTTAAGTCGGCCTAAAGACCCATGCACCAGAAAGAAAAGATAAATGGGCCTACCAAAAAGCCGAGCAATATATCCTTTTGGTATGAGTGGGCTACTTGTTTGCTTTGGGCTTTTTGTTAGTTCGACTTCACGCCGGAGGAATTCTAGCTCTTATTATCATCTTAAAAGATGAACAAGGTATATCACGCGAGTACGTCTAACTACAGTAATTGTACCAAAATTTTTGAATCTTCTCTAAAAAGAAAATATGAAAAGGCGTATGAAGAAAAGTGACTGAAACTACCCATATAAACCTGAGACAAGGTAGCAAAACGTTTTTTCTCTCTAGCTTCTCTTTGCAGTCCCCATCCTGGTTTTTCACTATTGTACCGAAATCTACATTAACCTGTGTCATCCTCGCCCTTAACATGAATCACAGAGATGTTTTCTTCAGCAAACCCAAATCCTCTTGACCCAAAATCCCTCTGACCTCTCCACCAACCTTTGCCTGAAAGCCTTCAATTCGCAGCCTTCTACTTGCAAGTATATCTCAGCCTTTAGTCTCCAATATTGAATACCCAATCATTAATTGTAAGTTGCCTTTACTACCTCTTGCTGCTTGCGATGTTCCAACCGGAAGGCAACCTCAGAGAGGATAATCCTGTAAACCTAAGATCTTGTCTTATTCCTCTGAATGAAGACCTGGTTAGATTAGCTCGTGTTGGGAAGGAATCTCTGCTCCTAGGAAAATTTCAAGATTCTCGATTCTTCTCCCAAAGGAAAATCCAATCTCGGGTTAACGATTGTTGGGATCTTGATGGTCCGGTTATAGTAACCAAAGTACCCAATATCTTCCTGTTCGAGTTTTCTTCTAACTCTGATGCACACATTGTACTCACGCACGGTCCTTGGAACTTCTTCGGAGCTCTTCTCCTGCTGAGACCATGGTTTCCTCATGTTATTTACAAAACGGTCTAGTTCCCTTCTGCAAACCTGTGGATGCAAGTTCACAATGTACCCAATGACTGCTATCACTATTATCTTGCGGAGAAGATTGGTCGAGCCGCAGGAATATTGCTAGCAATAGATTGGTCCGACAGGCGCACCACATTTACAGATTATTTTCGGATCAAGATCCGTATCTATGTTGATGACCCCCTGCTTCCGGCCGTTTTCCTTCACCTTCTAGACGACATGGGAGTTCAACTCCTCAAGTGTACGTATGAAAGAGTGTTCACTGCGTGCTTTAGATGTGGAAGAATTGGTCACGAAAATACACAGTGTCAGTCTTCTATACCTGAAGTAATTGAATCGCTTGCTCGGAGAACTGCGCATCTTCCCGGACCAAATCTTTATCCCACTTTCTTCGCAGAAGGGTACCCGTTATTTGCACAATCAATGCGAGCTCTTCCGAACTCGGACTGGAATCGCACTTCGAGAATTTCCATTTACAGGGACCATGTTGGTGTTCATCTCAACCAAACTTATGATGCCTACTCTCCTAACCCGACTCCACCTTCAATCGATGATGACACTTTCACAACGGCACCCAATTCACCAATGTCGGACATGGAAGCTAACTCTAAAAATTCAAACGCCAACCATGATCCCGAACAACCTCACAATGCGTACCCAGGGGAAAATGCAAATATGGATGAGGATGATTCTGTCGAAGCCAATTCTCCGGAGCATCTTCAAGAAGAAAATGCTAACTTCAACCAAGAACTCCCTATCGCCGATATCAATGAAGTAGGTAATTTCGATGAAGCCCAGCAAATCATTGCAATAGAAAATTAGGCCCTAAATATGGCTGACCTAATGGCGGATTTGGAACAATTAAACGCTAACCTCAATGACGGTAACTGGAATAACGGGAACTGGAATGAAGAAAACATTTGGGAAGATGACTACGACATGGAAGAAGCCACTGAACCAGAGGAAATCAGCATAGGAGGCAGCCAAAACAGCAACGAACCACCACCGGACGACACCGATGACGCTGAAACAACGCTCCTTTCGCCGGAATCTTCCCCTGAAACTATTTCTCTAAAACCCGTTGCCCACGCGCCGAGCTCACCTGACAACCAATCTCTGACATCTATGATTACCGCAACTACTCCCCACAAAATATGGAGCTTTCAGGCAGCCACGTCGTTACCTTTTCAGGAGGCCATACCATCCGATTTTCTCAAATCTTGGCCAAAATCTTCATCGCCATCCCTGGAGATCTTACCTGCCGATGGAGCCGAATCCAGCTCAAGCACAAATGATGAGATTTATTCTGTGGTGGGAAAATATCCTGAGCCTTCACTTGGATACTCAACCCAGAATAATAGGTCCAGTGAAATGAGCCTTTCCAGTTCGCCAAGCCAGCAGCCCACTTTGCAGTGCAAGCTGGCCCAGCTCATTTTAAGCCTCCCTGAAGACGGGCTCAAATTACTAGCCCAGCAAGTGCTGTTCGGATCCAGTCTCCTCTTCACTTATGGTCGAGAGCCCACTACGATTCTAGATCATGAGAAGGCAGCCCAAGACCTCAGTCCCTTTCACCTTCTTTCAGCCCATGACTCCTTAAAAACTCTAGTTACAAGCCCATCTGCTCACAACATATATCCTCTCCTTACAAATTGCTGGGAACAAATGCTAATCTCGGAATTCACTGCAAAGCCTGAAGCAGTTTCACAACCTCTCCTGCACGTTGCCCTCTCTCACGCCACAGCTCCACCCAATTCTTCCATTATAGCACCTGACAATCAACTTCTGCTAAGGCTAAAACAGGATATTACTCTCACCATAACCCAGCATGCCCCCTCCTCGTGCAGCTTCCCGGACATTGAAACCGCTACCTCGCATGGTGTCACCGCCAATCAAACGGTGGCACTTTATAGACTAGCTTTTCATATGAGGATTAATGAGGGGTTTTCTTTTACCGCTCTAGAATTTGATCAAAGTTCAGAAGATGATTCTGACCCAGATAAAGATCACGTTTCCCATGCAGGTTATAAAATTTCTCAGCAAATATCAGGTAACAAAAGAGGAGAGGTGGAGAATGGGGCTAATCTTGAAGAACCATATGGCAAGAAATGGAAATTTAATGGCTTTGGTGTTGACTCCCCTTATCCAGATCTCGGACTTGAAGGAAATCCCTGACACTACTACTCCCATTATGTATGCCTTTTGCCATGTACTTCCGCACTTTCATCAGTTCAGAGTTGACAGAGCCACCACGTCTCAGCTTAAGGAATCCAGATCATTAGTTGCTTTTGTCTGCCATGCACGTATCACCGTTTACCAGGACTGGGTGCATGACTTTTGCCGCAACAGGATCTTTAATTCCTTGGTGTCGTGAGGGTGTTTTGGTTTTTGTGTAATTATTTTGCTCTGTTCGTCCTCTCTTGTATTTGTTGACGAAAGCTCTGTCAGTCATGGCTTTCCTTCTTGTATTTCACCGTACGGTGATGAACTCTCTATTATTTATGCTATTCTACTTCATCTCAAAAAAAAAAAAAAAAAAATATGAAAAGAGTAGTTAACTGGTTTCGCGCTGTAGGACGTTGAACTCTCGTGTGTGACCAAAAAAAAGTGTGCTCATAAAAAAAAGAAACCCACTAGGTATAAAAAGAAGATTCCCTACTTAATTTTGGCCGACGTGGGACATAAGTTGACACTTGCCCTTGCGTTTCGAGGTGTGAGATTATTAGGTGATGAAGACGACATGAGGAAGATAAGAATGAGGCGGGCTCGATCTGAATTATGGCACGAGGATGATAATAGAAATATGTACTAGGTCTGACACTGTTATCATGTTAAAATCTGATATTCAACTTAAATGTATGATAAGAGAAAAATTAAGCCCACCATGATTAAAGAAAAAGAAACAAGAAGCAAATACACCCTAGCCTCTTATTTTCAGCCAATGCAAAATATAACTCAGGACCAGCTTTTTTGGTTTACTTCCACGCTAATTCTTTCCCAATGCGAACCACAACAGTATTCAATAACGTTGCCAAGTGTGACAAGAATGCTTTAATGATAAGAATGATGATCATCCACTCGAGCAGGAGCCGAAGAGTTGGTGAGTTGTTTTAAGTACGTGAATGCATTTAATCATTCCACAAAACGTGCAGCTTCGCAGGCCACAAAGTGGAGAACATCAATGAGGGCTTTAGCTGATACCACCAGAACGAAGCCCCTAAAATCATTGCCAGGAAAAACTGGACAGCGAAAGGAACCTAACAAGGAGGTTTCCTGGGGTGCTAATTAGCCCCCCCCCAATCACAACTACGAAGACAGTTTTATGATGAAACGTCACTGGAATTTGCCATCTTAAGTTAGTTAGAGGCAGCAGTACGTCCAACTACTTGTCTACACTACTTAACAAATAAAGGGTATTTGCACGACTTCACTTACAGTTTAATAAACCAGGGCAAAGGGGGACGAAACAGTACATTTGACAATGAGTCGTCAATGACCCATCATCGTTTTGAGTAAAATTATTTAAATAGTGACAAAAAATTAAAAATATCCTTAGAAGTGTTTTCAGCTTTTCTCACCAAAACTTAATCCAATATTTTAAAAAGTAGTTAAAATTTTTTGGTGAAAATGATAAAAGTAGTTAAAATTTTTTGGTGAAAATGATAAAAGTATAGGAGAGTATTTTCTTACTGAATACGAAAAATCATGAAAATGAAAGCACAAAACAAAAATGCTAAACATATGTAAAGTGGCTAATCTAGATGCACTACAATGAAGTGTACAAAGAAGCATAGCACGTTGTAATATAATAAAAAAATTAAATATACAAGCAGAAAGAATTGAACGCAAGATATTATCAAACCAAAAATTTGATACCATATTCAGTTACTGTCTACTCTAAAAGTTTAAGCTATTAGGTTATAGGTCTAATAATGTTATCATACTTAACACAAGAAGAGAACATTGTCTCACTGTTTTACACTTCAACCTGACTCTTTATGGCAGAAATTGAGCTGAATAGCGATTGTGATTTGCTTGTTGTATGTAATCACAGTCACCTAGTATGCGCTCCTTACTTTTTGTCGGTTAGTGTATCATGTTTGTATTATGTTCAAATTATTTTATTAGTTCTTAAAATTTGCAAAAAGAGAAAAAAAAAAACCGCACTGCATCATTGTATGTGGTTCTATGACAGTTTCCATCTCTATCCATCTTCCTTATTATTATTATTATTATTATTATTACTACTACTACTACTGTTCTATCTCTTTGTAATTTTTTGTTTGAAATTTTGACTCTTAAATTACGACATTTTGATTAATGTGATAGATAGTAACATAACAGATTATATACAGTATCAAAACGAAAGTCCGGAAGCATATTACTTTAATTTTTCTCCTCAAGAATTTCCCAAACGCCGTCTCACTTCCAAATATCTCCCGTGCTCTATCAAAGCTAGAATTTGGTGTAGAATAAGGAAGCAAATGAGCTTTTAAGGGCTGATTTTGTGAGTATCTTTTTGGGACCGGACCTGTATGTGGAGTCCTTGTCAACAACTTGCAAGCACATGCGCAAGATATCTTAGAATTCGTGGTTGCATTTGGATTGCCTTTCGCTTCCTTGTCGGGACAAATTTATTTATGAAACCATTTACGTACCCTAATTACTACCTCTGCCATGCACACAGCTCGATCAACTCGAGTTCTTGGAGTCAAACTAGGCATGATGCTTCTCACCAAATTAAAACTGGGTTAAAACCAGCCAGGTTACTGTACCAGTTATCTCTGTATAACTGCTGTCACAAACCAGCCTTCTGGACTCTCCATCGAATCACCATGCCTGATGCAAATGTGCAATGCGCTGGTACATGAACGATGAATGGCGAAGCATTGACAAGAGACTGGTTGGTTTTAGCCTTTACCCTAGATTGTTGATACTTTTCTTTTGCTGGTTGGTTCAGTAGGGATAGAGCTTTGATTCAAGATTATCTCGAGTCATCTCCTAATACAAGCAGAAAAGTAATAAGAATTGACATCAACTGCAATTATTTGCAGACGAAGTGCAACTAAACCCTGCAATGCTCTCGTCTTTTATCTCTACTCTGAAAGGATTTGTGACATTCAGACATACCCAAGTCATTAGATTAGGCCTCACTTGTGGACTGAGAATAGGCCATGAGAATTAACTCAACCTTAGAAGTCACAAAACTTTTTGAAGTGGACCCACTTCTACTTTTTTTTTTTTTTTTACGGTCTCATGCTTTTAACGCTAACTACCGATCAACTTTGCACACCTCACGCTCTTCATTGACGAATTAGCGACGCAGTAAGTTAGATGATTAGTTATGATAATAAACTATTAGATCCTATACGATAAGAGTGATAATTTCTTAAAACTGTTTCAAACAAAGTAGGGTACGATGAAAGCTGCTCCATTACAACTCAGATGGTACCTATGTTTGCTTACCTCACACTCTTGATAGTGGATACTGCTACCGCTCAACGAACTAATGACATAATAAGTTCAATGAATAACTATGATAATTACTTACATGATAGATCCCGAGACGATAAGGATATTATAGTTTCTTTGAAACTGTTCCAAACAAGGTCGGACACAATTGAAGCTCCGTTACAAATTGGATGGTACCACGAGAAGGAAATGGAAGATGCTACGGTGCCATAAATTACTGCGGCTAAAAGTGTATTTTGTTTAAGTTTAATCCAAAGTAGATGGGACAAGGTAATTGAGAGCGCGAGACCTACCAAGTCGCCGGGTGGGCCCAATAAGTTAATTAGAAGTTGGACTCAGAATAAATCGAAAGATATCGGGTACCGACAAATAGGCCGGAGACCGTTACTTAAAACGGCAGGCCATCCAAACGACAAAACAGACCTGTTGATTTGACTTCATGATCCACCTTATATGTATATAGGGTCGTGATCCATTGATAGCGCTAACAAGTTGCTAGCGCTGTTTGGCAGTCCGCTAGATAATGTAGCGGACGATAATTTACCGTCTGCTACATTATGTAGCGGATGGTGAAAAATTCGTTGTTGTGGCGCGTGATCTGGCCGTCCATTCTCGCCCGTGGACGGTCAGATCGCGCTAGCAACTTGGGTTAAGTTGCTAGCGCTATCATTTTATCATCTCCCATATATATATATATATATATATATATATATATATATATATATATATCCCAAATAATGAAGATAAACAAAATGGACAAAGGTAGTTTTTTTAGTTTTGATGTTTTTTGTACCAAAAGAAAGATCGGAGATAATTGAAGAATATATGTGGACAACAGATATTTTGTGTTATTTCTTCCTTAATCTTTAACTCAATTTAATATTTTACATAAAAGACTAAAATTCCCTGTCATAAAAAACTCCTATTGTGATCAAAGTTATCGCTAACTATATTTTAGCGACAAAAGACTGTCACCTTAAATTTTAATAACAATGACATTTTATTACTAAAGTTGTACTACAAATATGTTGTACATGAGAAGATCCTTTTATCCATTATCCACTCTTTAATAATCAAATCATAATTTGTCAGCTCGTATGGGACTTAAAAGTATCGCTAATCATATTAAAAAGTGGGGATCAAGATTGCATAACTATACTCGTTTTACAAAGCCAACTTATAACAGAGTTGTACAAAAATTTACCAAAGAATAAATTGACTGCCAACCAGGATGTAGGAAGAGCCAACAATTTCTTGTAGAGTGACAAAATGATGGCCGCTAAAAATGCTCAATTGGCTTTTACTAGTGAATACTAAAATGTATTGTTAA
Organism: Escallonia herrerae; assembly: GCA_033070095.1. Taxonomy (NCBI): domain Eukaryota; kingdom Viridiplantae; phylum Streptophyta; class Magnoliopsida; order Escalloniales; family Escalloniaceae; genus Escallonia; species Escallonia herrerae. The sequence goes on from JAVXUP010001728.1 coordinate 145,408, forward strand.
AAATTGGCACTAATTGAAGTTGTTTGCAAAAATGCCATCACTAATATTTAAGAAAAATTAATAGTCGCTTTGTACCAAGTTGTAGACAATTCCTTCTGCCAGGTTGCAGACAAAATATTTCTTTTACCAAAAGTAGGAAAGGGTGCGAAATCCACCTTTTTCTCTTTTGTGAGCAAAAAAGTGTAGGAGTATAAAACTAGTTATATGCATTAACTAAGGTAGCGTTCGAAATGATTTACAGTTTTGGTTTTCTGTTTCAAAAAAAAAGAAAATAATTTAGTTTAAATAAAAATAAATGAGTGTTTGATTATCCAGTTTTTAAAACGAATTTTTTCTTTAATGGTGGTTGTAGTGGTGTGGCGTGACAGTAGCCTGTCGATCGGTCACAGCCACGGCGGCCACTGGCCGGTGCCGGGGGGGAGGGGGAGAGGTCTCAAAAAAAAAAAAAAACTAAAACTGAAAACCCAAATTTTCAAAATGGGAGTCTTGAAAAACAACTCTATTTTTAAAAACTAACGGAAAAAAAACGAAATCTGTCTTTCAATTTCTGTTCCGATAGCATAACATGATGCAAAACTAGCGGCACGGACAACGTCTAACTAGAAGCCAATCTTAAAGAACATATCCACTCAGATTGCAACTAAATATACGTAGATTACAGCAAATGCATATCAATGTTGTCAAATACAAGTAAACAATTACAGGGGGAAGGAAAATAGAAGAGAAAAGAAAACTTCTTTTTACATAAAGAGAACCAATAAATGTGGTCCTAGTATCTTTGTACTTAACTTCTTCCCTCAGTTCATGTGAGCTAAAACCAACTGAAAAAAAGGATAATACACATGGCCGCTGGAAAAATACAAGAAGCTCTCATCTTCAGCATGCGAATCTGCTTTCGTTTCCTGTCTCTCTTCTTATCGAACGTGAGAGGCAGAGGCTGAGGTAGTAGAAGACACAGTGAAGTCCCTTTCTCCAATACCTGCAAAAAATAATATCTCGGCGGATGTTGGTTCTATGTGACAGTGTGGTGTCGAACTCTGATTGGTAGACCTTTCGGGAAGTCGACGAACGGGAAGGCGAAAGCTTGATCCGAATCGGCCAAGTGCCATTGGAAGTTGAGGACTAGGTGGTGGATGAATACCGCCATCTCCAGTTTGGCCAGTTCGGATCCGGCGCAGAGCCGTGGTCCTCCACCGAATGGCATGAAGTTATTACTTGTTGTCGTGCTCAGTCCTGTAGAGTTCTGCAGCCGCATGAAAAAGAGAAATTATGATGACAAAATCAACTTGCATGGAGAATACAAGGTCGCAAACATTGGAAACAAACATGGCTGTGCTGTGCATGTGCTAATGCATAAGAATCCCTGTATATTTCACGTGGTAGCCAATGGGTCCCCGGAGACCACAAATCTATAGCTCTATTGTTGCAATCGGCTCACTGCCCCACTGTTGGAAATCGAAAGATAGTTCGTGATTTCCAAAGTATTCTAATTCAAGGGAGCTCTAGGGTTTACGCATTACATGAAGAATTAGAAGGTTAGTAAAGTTGTGAACTGAATAAACTTTTTTCAGTATCATACATAAGTTTGTCACGTTAGGCCAAATGGCAGGCCACCACGCAGGATGTCCAGCATTGCCAGTTTAGACGGACGCCGCAAGGTTTTGCAAGAGCAGCACTCTAAGCATAGCATTGTTCGTACAAGGTAAGAGAAAGAGAGAGAGAGAGAGTAAAGAAATGAGAAGAAAAGAAGAAATTGAGAGCGATTGGTCATTCATTCGGTAGCTACTTATGGCTCAACTTACTCTTGTAATTGGTTTCTTATTTTTTGAAATAAAATTACATAACTTAGACAAATCAAAGAAAAAAGTTTTTTTTTTAATTTTTAAAAAAGGACGGAAAGAAAAGAAAAAGAAAAGAGCGCCTAAATATGGAGAGAGGTCTCCAGGGGAAAAGCCCAAAGTTATTAGTAAAACTTGAAGAAATAAGACGGAAAAGACAAAAGTATCAATACACCATTTGGCAAGAAGAAGTCAAATGTATCGGATACATCAGAAAGTGCAAAAGGCAAGGCTAACGGAGTCCGAAAATTTAGAGGTTGAGAGTGGAGAAACAAGAATCCAGATGAACAGAACAACAGATTTCGTAATACGAAGTATTAAACAATTTTTGAAATTATACATTTAGGAGTGCCGGAAATTAATTTAATATAATAATTTGCTATCGTTAAAGATAAGGTTACCACTTATAAATAAAGTATTTGACTACTTAATTTCTTACCGTTTGTGTGCTTATAATTATATGTGCGTACAAAGTTTTCTAATATAATATTGATAGGATTTTGGTCCCAAAAAACAAAAGTGTCGTGTTAAGCTACAAAGCTAATTCACCAAAGATGGTCCACTAAGGTTAATTTTTATTACTAAAAATAAAACCACAAGTATAATTTAGAAATTAAATATCTTGCTTCATTGAAATCATACACTCGTACTAAAGTTTTATCACCTTAATGTTGCCACCGGTAACATTGAGGCATCCTTTGCAAATCATATATTGTATAATATATATGCTGCCTTACAATTGTTGAATTGATGCAAGCAAACTTGTTGCGATAAGGTTAGTTTATTTTACCAACAACCAATACTAATTTTACTATATAGCTTTAAGTAGTGCAAAGCTTGATACGGTATAAAGAAAGATTACAGATAATAAAACTTCAGCAAATCAGAACTTATTTTTTGATTTCAAAAGCAGACATAAACCTAAACCTAAACAAACGAGCGAGCGCGAGAGAGGGAGATGTTTCTTTAAACCCAGCGGTTCTAACTAAGTTTTGATTCAAAAAGGCTAGGCGTTTCTTTAAATACAACGCTCCTAAATACACCGATGCCCTCGTCCTTTGGCGGGTAAAAATATTCAAGGACGAGGGAGAAAAGGTAGAAGAAATCAGTTGGACCGGTCGCTGACCCAAAAAGGGGAAGCACTGACGCACGTGCACGTGAAGTCCCACATCCACATGGGGGGGCTTTAATCATCAGAATTCCCCACACGCACGAGGGGGGGAAAGGCAATTGGCCTCCAGTTTTTCTTTCTTTCTTTCTTTCCTGTAAGTTCTGTTGGGTGGGTCGGGGTCAGGTTCATCACATCGTTGTGGAGCCAGACTTCCGTACGGGTGTGCAACCTCTGGTAATTGATCATGACAGTTCATCTGATGGGGCCACAAGCCCCTTTGGATGCATTATGATCATCCCCTGTGATACAAACACCTCATCATCTTCATCTTTGCCTTATCCGCGGACCTCACAGACGTCCTCGATGGAATGTTCCCTCAAACACTCCTTGTCACCACTCTCTACCTCTTTCCCTTCGATATTAAGATGCTTATCTTAAGATGGTCCGAATATTTTATGCATGTAATGCTTAAATGATAAGGAGTGTTCGAGAGAACATTCCAATTGAAGGGCCGTTAGAAAATTACGTGTTTTATATGTATTCAAAATTATTATCTTATTGAGTAGAGCTGAATAAGATAACGAGTTTTAAAAAGTATTCAAACTTTGTTCATTTAAGTCTTGTTTAATTTTATTTGAACAAGCAAAAACGAACCGAGTCCGATAACCGCTTAACAACAATATTTTGAAAGTCTAATTATGGAAAGGAAGCATCTACTACATGGATCATGTGATCCATAACCTATGATCATTACATGCGTTTCTCACGATGCATAAAGCATACCTCTAAGAATAGTTGCCGTGAGGCATCTACAGGTCAATCAACTAGATTTGATCCTCTGGTCCAGTGAGTGGACTTGGACATTCATTCGAGTAAATTAGATATATTTCTTGCCAAACAGTAGAAAAAAATGGAAGCTATAGGTAATGGAGAGAGCTAAAAAGTTTATCAGCAGCTGTTGTGACACGATAAACACGAAAGAGATGAAAACAACCGATCGTGGCCCTATAAGCTACTACATGAGTCTATAAGCTACTACATGAGTCGATGCAGGAATATATATATATTTTTTTGCGAGAACTCTAACGTTGCTTAAAAAGAACGTTATCCCAATCCCCCATAAGTTACCATTTCAGCATCAAGCGCCAAGAATCTGGAGTCAGGACAGAAAGACCCAAAGACATGGCAAAAAGGTAAAGAGAAAAAGATTAAAAGCATGTCTGCAACTCTTTCAGCTAAATCGACAGTACCTGCCATCTCCAAGGACTAAAATGCTGGGGCTGGTCAAAAAGCGAAGGATCCAAGTGCACGGCTGCAATCACCGGCAGTACCTTCCACCCACATGGAATGTCATACCCTTCAAACCCACACAAAAACAATAAGTTAATCCCAAGTGGGTCTCAATTTATCGGCCACCCTACTGATCATCTCAATCCCAACTGGTGATCCGTGCATGCCCCTACCTTTATACCGGACATCCTTGAGAGCCTTTCTATGGAGAAACCTCACCACGTTCCCAAGCCGCAGTGTCTCACTGATGACCTGATTCACAGCCAAAAGACGAAAACTTATCATCACCCACTTACATGACTAGTAGTGATCTCATCAATACTTATGAAGTGTCCAACTTTTGGAGCGCGTTTAGACTGGTTAAACCATCCAAAAAATGTTTTTGTGTTACTGTAAATCGTTGTTTTGAAAAGGGTTGTTTTAACGAGACTCCACAATATAATCAATCACATGTGACTTTAAAGGAACACTATTAGCAAAACGAGAGTTCTAACATGACAACCCTTTCAGAAGATTGGACTCCCATCGAGTTTCAATTGACTTAGAATTTTGGTCTATGACTATCTGGCAGTAGCCTTTGGTTTTGAAATGATTATGAGGGCTTACACATTGGGTGAATTCCATCTTTTTGTAGTCATCCCAGTTCAATTCCACATCTCCTGATTTCTTCTTGGATCTTGCAATTTCAATGTGTTCTTCCTGAAAGATGTGTTGACAAACATAAGATGGTGACAGTATATACCATGAATTAAGGTTGATCATTAAAAGCAAAGAAAAAACAGAAGGATCCTGAGCGTGTGATGCTTACTCTTAATTGCTGAACTGCGCTAGGACAACCTTCCAAGAAGTAGATGGCTAATGCTATGGACACTGAAGAAGTTTCATGCCCGGCAAAAAGTAAACTCAGCACCAAGTCGAGTATTTGCTCCTTTGAAAGGTTGGAGTGCTTCAATACCCATCCAAGTAGATCATCTTCTGTGCTTTCACTAGTCCTCTCTTCCATTCTACTCTCAATGAACTTAAGAATTGTTGATCGAGACTGTCACCAAATTACAAGAATCGTGAAAACATAGTCCCTAATTATTGCATAAGAATTAAGAAGTTACCTTTAAAGCCTTTCTGTATGCGGTTCCTGGGAAATTCAAGGGAGCAGAAACCACTCCTTTCATGAAAGTTATGTACTCTTTCTTCAATTGCTCCGTCTCGGGCTTTCCAGGATCCAAACTCATGATATGTTTTGCCATCAAATTGAACGTGAACTGCACAAAACATCCCAATAAGTTGGAACCATTTTTCGTATATTGCTGTCAAACACCATTCTCTTTTATATCCTTTAGACAAAAAAAAAAGTTACCTTCTTTGCTTCATCTTGAGCACAAAAGGTGGAATTGTCCTTCCAAGAACGTAAAACCAGCAAAGTATGATCCTCAACATCTTTTAGCAGAGGAGTCCGAAGCCTAGCATTGCTCAAGAAATTCAGAGATATCGTCCTCATGTCTCTATGCATGTCTCCAACTAAAACCAACATAGACCATTTCCCAAGAATTCCACCTATACTCCTTGGATAACTGCATTCAAACAACCTCCCTTCATTCTGAAGTATAAACCTATTCAATCCTGCATCCGCAGATACTATGGTCCGTTCGCCAAATAAATTCGACTTGTATACGTTGCCAAACCTGCAAAACACACTCAAGCTTGAGCGCTCTTTTCGTTTATTTCAAAATTGGAAAACATCAGTATACGCATCCCCTGATGCCATCAGTGTACCTTGATATGTGTTGCTCCATGAACTCTCCAATTGAAGTAGCTGAGTAAGGCTTCAGATAACCGAGAGTTTCACCGATGAAAGGCCAACCCATGTTGCCTGGTGGAAGATTAAGAGTGTTTTGCTTTGCTTTGATGACATTGAAGAACAGAAGTAAAGTTAAGATTGAAGAAACGAGAAAGAGAAGGAACTCTAAGTCGGACATTCCTCTCTTCCTCTCCCCCTCTCTTTGTCTGTCTCTCTATCTCTTCCCAACAATATGCTGCTTTTTTGTTCTAAGTGAAAACTGACATGAGATGTCTAACTTTTATATGCAGAGATGATGGAAGAAGGAAGGTTCACTTTTCTGAATCCATAAAAACACTTAAAAGCAGCAGGTGATACTGATATCAGAGATTACAAAAGCTTAATGCACACCCTTTTTACCCAATAAACTGCTTTTATAGGCTTCTTTCTTGTCGTTTTACCGTATTATTGTAATGTAATCATATCAAATTGATAGAATTTGGACTCACGTTTCCCCCAATTATAACGATTCATTCTATAAGAATATTATTTGTTTTTGATGGGCAAATTTAAACTTCCTTTTTTTGTTTTTTTATGTTATCTTTCAAATTCTGTTATTGGGTTGAAAGTACTATTTAAGCCTTCAAGCCTAAGGACTGGCTGCTAGTGTGCATCAGTGGCAAGAACATAGGTGGACTTCAGAGGGTAATTCTCCCGGAAGTCCACTTGAATTTTGGAGAAAACTTGTAAACAATGATAATACTTTTCAAATAAACAATGATTGCAACGAACTGGTCGACTGTAAGTAGATCGCGATAATATTCATACGATACAAGAAAAAAGATTTAATTCAAATTTAAACTTCAACAAATAAATTCCTTGCCTAATGTTACGTATCTTTTGCGACTTGAGACAATCTCGTTCGCCTCGGATCAGCCTCGGATCACGAGAACATCATGCGTATATTAACACGTAATACTGAGAGTTTGTTTGAGATTAAGTATCGATAGTAAAATTTAACATTTACTTACTTTCAAAATTAATTTTAAACTATTTTTTTGAAAAATTAACTTTTAAATTACGGATGACGTTAACTTTCATTAGATTTTGTAAACATTCGAACGTGTGTGGGTTCATAATTGGGTTTCACGTGAAAACTCATCCCGCCACATGTCATCCCACTCTGACTGAAACCCCACCTAAATATATAGTTTAGAGGAGGAAACTAGAAAGGTAAGATCTCAGCCGTTAAAGTTGAAAGATTGACTTCCTTCTTTTATTTTGAACGGAGGGCTGAGAAGGTGTCCACTCCACTTGACCCATCTTCATAATAAGCCAATTAACCGGCCCAAATGGGAACAACACCACCCCCCAACTAGTTCATTTTTAATATCAAGTATTAATGTAAATACAAAAAAAAAGGGGATTGGGGAACTGACTTTTGAGCGATTTTGTTTGCTTTTTTGGCTCGCCAAAAGCAGCAAAATATTTATCAATCGAATCTTACCATCTGCCACTGAATATTCACAAATTTACGAACATATATGCTTATGAACGACGACGCTCATCTACATACGATGAGACGAGAATAATTCTCTAATAAGTTGTCGAAAAGTCAGAAAAATACAACTGTATGTTTTTTGAGTTACTAATGCGGTCTAAAACCGTCTTGATCCAATTTATTTCTTTTCGAGTGACTTTTGCCTGCCCCAACTTTTTTGAGATTTATTCAGGCTCCGTTTGATAACACTTTCGATTTTAGTTTTCAGTTTTCAAAAAAATAAAAATTAAAACCAGTTTAATTTTTTTTTTTTTACAAAAACAAATGGGTGTTTGATAATCTAATTTTTTTGAGTGTTTGATTACCCAGTTTTATTTTGAATTTTTTCTAGTTTGCGGTGGCGGTAGTGGGGCGTCGTGGTGGTCTAAAAAAGGCAAAACTCATTTTTTAAGTTTAAAAAAATAGTCTTGGTTTAAAAACTGATTTTTTAAATTGAAAAAAAAACAAAAATTAATTATCAAACGCTTTTATTTTTTCCAGTTTACAAAACTGAAAAAAAATTAAAAAAAAAAACTCTGTCAAATAGGTCCTCAATAATTGAGTGAATCGTTATCATATTCTGCAGCTTGACCTATAGCTGACTTGTCAAGCACCACGTTTATAACAATTTCCAAAGGCGTGGTTGAAAAACCCAAAACGAGAAGACGAGTAAAATAGAAGTTGAAAAAACAGTACCATACAATTGTATGAAATAGATTTTTTACTTTTCTTTTGTGTTGGTTAAAATTAGGCATGTATGTACTATTACCCCAAAAGCAGTAACAAGGTTAAGAATGTCACAATCAAAGATGCGAGCATGCGCAAAGCTCGACGACATGATTTGCCGATAGAAATTCATACTACTATCATGAAGGTCAAAAGCTACCACAACCAAAGTATCGTTGGCAGAACTAGAGCGAAGATCAACATGTGACGTTGCCAAAAAGAGGCATCAAGTCGCTACTGATGCATCAAAATGTTAGATTGACGGGCATAAGAGGCCCAGGCTAGAGGTAGGCTTTGGACACACTTGCTTATGCCAGTAATACGTATAGGCTTAAGACACCTTCTCTTTCGTATGTAATATGTATTGGCTTAGGACATGTTCTCTAACTGTAATATGGACAGGCATCACAATCTTACTTGTAATCTGTGCAAGAAAATTAGAACACAAAATTCAAAAGCTAATATGGAGACATCTATGTTTAGATAACCAAGAAAACGCTAAGACAACAATTGTTAGGGTAGACAACCCATCGACCGAATAAATCGGCCACATCTAATACCCATCATGGTCCATTGGGCATTAAACAAAACCAATCCAACCCCAACACGGCACTTTGAGCCGGTGTATGGAAAAATACCGCACAAAACATTGGGGAAAGCGACAGAGAACATCCACACACCTCATGTACATGAAGCAAATTGATGGGAGGGTAAAAGTGTATAAAGGCCTCAATAGGTCGCTCTTGGGAACAAGAACTTAGTAGCAGTTTGGCCAATCGTCAATAATAACTCGAGGATACTCGGACATTAGCGACCAAGGGCTTAATTTTTGCCATGATAGCTATTAAAGTTTGCTGCATGAAAGACCATCTCATTTCAGTTGCACCATTTAGCCCAAAGTGTCATAGAAATCTAAAGACTGGCTTGAAAATACTGGATGCAATAGATGGTTGAGCTAACCAAAAGGAGAACCAAGTCAAGCATGATATTGTCCCCTTAGTTGACGCTAGCAATTCAACGAAGGAATCTCTCCAAAGAGGCTGAAAAAACGCGCAAATAAGGATTAGGTGATCGTATATCTCTGACACAGTGACAAAGAGGACATTACTACCGTATGTATAGGACTAGCAAACCACAACTTAAAGAGGATAAAATCCTCGCATCTTTTGCATGTCAAACCAGAATTGATGTACATCAAGACTGGATTGACGATATTTTACTATCATGCCAGGCATGTCCTTTACCCACCACACTTTTGTATTGAACGGTTGCTGTAAAATATGTCACTGTGGGGTTCTTTTCTTATTTTCTGATTTTGGATATGTAACTTTTACTTAATCATGGCATGTCACGATATTCAACTATTTCTGTATTACGCTGGCACAAGAGCTTTTATATATGCAATTCTTGAATTTATCAACAAAAAAAATGACAAAGAGGACATATTTCCGACTTCAAAATTTAATTAGCTTAAACCAAGGGTTTAGTAAAACAAGCAATAATTCCTTAGAAGGGATTATTGCCTCTTTTGTTTAATTGAATTTTCTCTTTTGAGTTTTTACGATATATTATGTTATATTTTGGCACATGTGAATATTGAATTCGACTCTTATATATCACAGAAGAAATAAGTATTGTTTGATAACTCAAGTTAGGTTAAAACTAATGAGTAAAGTCAATCTACGCATCTGTCAATTCTATCTTATCAATACGCAAAAAGTCAAGGGAGGAAAATTTGATGAAACACGTGGAATGTTATATTCAATTAGCACAAGAGGTGAATCCCAAGAAAATATGGCAAATGGTTAGAAAACAACCAACTCAGCCTTCCTACTTAAAAGTATGGATTATGTTAGATGTCTTATAGCCTAAATTATTTGCATGTTGTTACCATGCATATTTATGAAATTACATTAAAAATAAAGGATGGACGATTAAGAGGTACAAGTATTTTTAAAACCATATTCTTGCGCGCGGGAGTAGGGTTATAAAGGTAATACCTTACTTTTCGACAATTCTACTATGTACTTCCATTTATCAGCAAAGTCAATCTATCATCCTCAACTAGATGGTCCTTTCCACCAAAAATCCTGGCCTTTGGAAGGAATGTAACTTCTTATTTTCAGTAAATAGAAATGAAAACAGTCTAATCTTTTGAAGCGTAACGTTACTATGACACAATGTTTATAAATCCTTAATATTTTTCATTTAAAAACTAACCCTCTATACTCTATACAATAATTGAAAATTTTGAGGATTTAAATGCACGTTCCATTTCTTGAAGGCAATCGCATTCAAGAAGTCATCATAACGCCTTGGAGACGCCAAATTTACTCTGTGTACTGTACGTGCTAACTTCTCCAGAGTTCTAATATTAATATATTCTATAGCATTTTAGTACAAGTCCTAACAGAGACTATCTCAGGCAGGTGAGAAAATATTGGGTCAGGGGTGGGTCGGTGGGGGTCCAAGACTAATAGTACTAATTATTTACTACAACCGTGAAACAATTTTACAAATGGAAGAACATATATTTTCCTATGACATGAAAATTTTCTCTATGGCAACTAATAAAAAGACAATTATACCTATATTCAAAGTGTAAATGCATAAATTTATTAAGCATAAAGAGGTCATTTACTTTTGAATTTGCAACCCTAATCATTTTTTATATCTCACCTAGCCGTTACCGGCATCTCCCAACTGTCACTACAATCGCGCCTGCAAAGCAACGAGAGTCGTGGGAACACACTCTTCCCTTGAAGTCTTTGAATCCTACCCACGGTTCGTTTAGATCCCACCAATAGCCTGTTGCTACGCTAGTTGGGACTGCGATGGTGGGTGGGTCGACTAGTGAGAGGCTGTCCCGGTGGTGACGAGAAAAAAAAAATGAACATTTTCAAAATTACATCATTTGGTGTATAGTGATAAAGAAGTTTTCTACGGTACTGTAATACTTGGGCGTTCTCTTACTACTGTAAGTTGTTGACTATTGTTAATTTTCGTTGACTACTTTTTGAAATCAACTTTTTTACTTGATTGCTACCAAGTAATATATAATTTAATTGAAAAACTCAGATAGAATAAGACACCCCAACCGGGGGGGGGGTAATTGCGTGACCGACTCCTCCAAACCTTTAAGAGTTGCTTTTCTGCAGCTCTGTAGGCTTTTAGGGCAAATAAAGCAGCCAATTGGGAGGCTTTGGAAGCATCAGGCTAACCACTCGTGCGGGCTGGCCCTCCTCGGGATGAACAAGTGTCCTGCGCCAATCATTGTTGCCTCCAGCAGTTAACACGTGTGGGGCGAGACACATGGCGAGACTTAATGCGCACCAACCGCGTACTTTAGGGTAGGCCCATCACCAAAGGAGCCATTTGATTGATTTGATTAGACACCTAGTTGAGCTTCACTTAATTAAAGACCTTACTGATTAATTAAAGAAACAGCCACTAATATATGCCACAAAACGTCAAGCCGAAGATCTGCAGTGACACCAACCGGCTGGGATGCTGACTCCGGTAACAGTGTGCGGGAGCCCAAAGAGGAGACATGTAGTACAAAGTAAAGGTCTTCATCTTTTGCCTAACAATCATCAATTTTTACTTTAAGAACCCTAATTCCCAACTTTAAATCCAAACCCGAGAAAGCACCCCTCTTGGTTGTCTACTATTTTTACTAAAAGAAAATTTTTAGTTGGCAGAATTATCGAGGGCGCCGGAGCAATCTAATCTATTTACTAGAAGTTTACTAAAAACTTAAAAAAAAAAAAAAAGACACACCAAATATGCTAGAGTATTTTTTTTTTTGGTAGAGTAAAGTTATTGGACGTAACATTAGTAAAAAGCTCATTTTCTAAATTTCACCTTCAAGTATACGCACATCCCCCCTTGGATTTATTAGTCCAGAGGCATCCAAATTATTAATAAGCCTCAACACCAATCACGAATACTCATGGTAATTTAAATGCTGAGACATCATCTAATGTGTAACGAGATGACAACGTTAATCAAAGTAAAAATATTTACTTTCTTGCACTAAACACGTACGTGCATCCTAGCGCTATGATCTAAGAGAGCATGATCTTACCTTGTATCCTACCTGTCCTAAGCTCAAAGCTAGAGTGAGTTCACGAGATCAAGCCCTATAGAACATGATGAAATTTGTGGCTGTGCACATTCCGACCTTCAGGTACAATTGCAATTTCAAGACATAAACTTGCATGTACTTTAATCTAACTACAAATCACGTGAACTTCTGAACATGACAATGTATGTATGTGATTGACTTAAACTTAGTTTAGTCGCTGATATATTTTCTTGGGTTGAAGATAAAAGTCTTACTAACAGATATGTTATATGTAAAATAATGTTATACAAAAGAGCAAAAATATTTCCGCAAAATAGTGTTGTACACAAGAGCAGAAACACTGATCTGAACAAGAGCAGAAACACTGATCTGAACAAGACAGACATAGATACTAATCTGAACAAGACAGATATAGACACCAATCTCTTATTTGCCCACAAATCAGTGAAAATGCGCCTCCTACCTCTATGTGCCAACGGTGATCTTAGAAAAGAGAAGAAAAAAAGAAAACTATTCACCGCTCTAAACCTGATAACAAGTAACTACTCATTTAGCCCGCTGGACATCAAAGGCTTTTAGGACCAACTACAAACTGTTCTGGGCTTCACATCATCTAATTAGGGGTTGCGATGTGTATCCTTTCACTTCCATACTTTGTCTTCGGAAAGTAGTGGCACAAAATCAGACAAGTTCGAAAGCCCTGCACAGCCGGGAAAACAAAAGGGCCACATCAATGAAAATGAGACACAAAATTCCTTGATTATTTTTTGATTTAAAATAAAGCTGATGATGGGCTTTTCAATCTGTGTTTTGAAAGACATCATCATTGATGTTGTGGTGCCCATTATATACTACTTTTGTTCCGTAGAATTAAACTTCCGCTGCTTTTGTGTTATAGAGCGGAAATTGAACATCTAGAGAAAACATGTTTTTTGTTTAAATTCGCATGCCATACCCAAACATAGGTATACCAAGACGGGCTCAATGAAAACCTTTTGAAAACTTAATCGCTATGTATACGCGGTCATATGTATCGGCTTGATATTTGTATGTCTTGGACATGCCATGACTATTTTGCATTGTTTTTATATCCCGTAAATCTGTGTAACCACTACATGAAATCTCTATTATTGTCATTCTCTCGTTACCACAAAAATCTAAGTGTTTGGATAGGAACAATTATGATTTCACACCACCCCACCCCCTATCATTGTTGAAGAGCAAAGAACTTCGGCTGTATTATTGTTGACCAAAGAAGAAACTTCCAAGAAGATTGGTACCGAATCTCTCCAATTAAGATATGTACGTATGTAGATGAAAGCTGGTTTTTTTGGTTGTGTTAGCCGACAGCTTCCCATACCACCCTCCAATCTTCTTTGATCTTTAATGTTGATGAAAAGTCCATGTCGTTGTAGTAAAAGCCAACTGCTAAAGAAGGAAGCAAATAGATCATCGTGTCAGCCTCCGTCCATGTACACAATCCACCACCTCAATTCCAATAACTACACTTCTGGAAAGCAAAAGAAGTTCAAAGCAATCATTGTGCACGCGTTGTTTCTGCCAAACGTGGCCGCACAATGCTCAGAGAATTCCGAGCAAATGGCATCATGGCCATATCTTGCAGTGTTGACCGATTGGGATCCTCGAGACCCAAAGAATGATCATGATGATGTTTTGGGGTGCAAGTTGATATAGCAGCACAAAGGGGGAGAGAGAAAGAATAAAGGGAATGTTACTAACATTTGTTACCATCAGGGTCTAGAATAAGTTCAGCAAGATGCTCTTCTTGTACTAAGATCTCTATCACAAATTAGAAAAGTTCATTAACACATAGCAACCAGTAGGGACCCCAAGGGTGCGTAAATGAAATTACCGCGTTTACAAATGGTTAAGATCCTGCAAAAGCAATTGATGAATGAGTTTGGCGACAAATTACTTTCGTATTTCAGCATCTACATAACACATTTGAGTTTGAAGAGACTGCGTCAGTTTTTCCTTCTACAGAGGAGTATCCAGTCCTGGGTCATCTCAATGTAGCAAAGATCATAGCCTTGAAGCTTGAAAAGAGAGATGGTGATTATGGTTCACTAACTTTAGCTTTCGGCTGTGTCACATCCAGCCTTGAGGCCCCCAATATGGTTGTTTAACGATCAGGATTCATGCATCGGTGGTATGGGTCATAATTGGGGTTAAAGAAACATCAGCATCAACAGTTCTTAAGCTTAATCAATATTCAGTACAGCAATTAAAGGTCTCAATTATGGCGTTTGTCTAATATAACCCAAAGAGGAGTAACGTCTTAAAATATTGTTTTGGGCCAAGTGGAGCACTGATTGGCCGAGACTTTCGGCCTTTTAGAACAACTTAACTGAATATTGCCTTGTCTAATCACCTTGAAGCAAGAGGTGGCGACTAATTATCTGACAACTAAACCAAATAAAGCTATTAGAGTATTAGATTAAGGAGGCAGATGGATCTTAAAGTTCCTTTGGATAAATCATCTATCAACTTCGTCAAGTTAGCAGTAGTTCACATGCAAACCACATCTTATAAAATGTTTGTCTTACAACATACATATATTGCTTCATCTGCTTCTACTTTGTAAAACCTATGCACAGTTAGGCCCTTGGTATCAAGGTTATTAGAGGGAGGGGTGGGTGGGTGAGGAGTGTTTAAGATTGACCACAATTCCGAACCAAACTCCGGGGAGAATCCACAAGAGAGCCACTAGACAAGCCTCTAAGAACTTTTGGGTGTGGCCATCCGCCGTGGCTACTATTGCTGAAAGAATAACCCTCATCTCCATTATATGCTACAAAGTTTCTTACAAAGTTTCAACAGTAAAAGAATTACTTGGTCTAATATCAAACTCGGCTTAAGAAATTATTGATAGTACCCTCTCGAGGTCCATACTTTTTATAAAACCGTAGCATGTCTCAGTACAGCAGCATAATCTACGATAATTTCTGGTACTTACCATAAATCTTGCCATTAGGCCATCGCACCATCAGCACTCGAGACAACCACATACACACTCCCAACACCTTCAACCCGGTCAACCGCCATCTCCAAGTTGGAATTATCCATATAATTATACAATGAGAGAACTTTCATCTCCAAATTGGAATTATCCATATAATTATACAATGAGAGAACACTACTCATTACTTCCACGGTTTGCATAGAATATTCAGACAGCAGGCCCTTCATAAAGGTAAATGAAATTTCACACACAAACAAGAAGTTTAATAGCAACTGACAAGCCTAGTTGCTTTCCACATGCTATAAAAATCCATCTATCCGGCCTATGAAACTATCAACTGAAGAGAAGCTTACAAACATACAACAAGAGAAAGCAACTATCAGGTAGAACTTAGAACAGTTTTTCTTTGAAATGTAGAATCAGAGAAAGGGTATTCTAAGCAAGGGCTATTAATTTTCTTCATCAATTTGCATATCTAAAGGGCAAATTAAAGAGACTCTATGAGGCATGTATTGAATGGCCATATACCAGTTAACTGAAACCAATCATGTCTCATATATGGTACCCAGTACGATCAGCATTCTTTTCTTAATTCAATTGCATCTGTGCAGTTATGGTCCAACTGGGGGACCATAACTCCAGTGGTCCATATATATTGTACAATAGACAAACGGGATAGATGCATGAACATCAAATGGGAATGATGTTATAAACAGCTATTGGCTGCTAACAACATCCTTAAAAGAGTGTAAATACTATGTCAATTAGCATATCTTGTAATTATTAAATACTACTGGCAGTGGCACGCAACAATATGTACCAACAGTCATTAATAAATTGCTGCAAGCACAATGGTCATAAAACTTAACTTCTTGTCACTCATCCAAAGCACAACATATTACCCATAAAGCTCTCCACTCTCCAGTTTCTGAAGGATTTGGGGGGTTTAACATTTCAGACCTACTCGTTGTTCACAACTTAGGAATGAACTATCAAGGCTAACTTATAATCTCTTCATAGTTTCAGTTTTGGGCCAATTAATCTGATGAAATTTGAAAATGAACTTACCTCATTTGAGTGGATTTATGCTATGAGTTTATTTCTTTGACAAGTAAAAGATTGGATTAGATTAGGTCTGTCCGACAACCGCATGACCACCCCAACCATATAACTGGTTGAGAATGACCCTCTGCCGCACAGCTGGAACCACACTGAGCCAGGAGAGCTGTTAATCGTGATCTGATCAAGCCATCATGGTTCATCCAACAGATTCAGGAGTCGCTGTCTCCTTGAATATTAAGGAAACAGACGTACGAGCCTATAAAACAGATCCTGTTCAAGTAAGGTCGTGATGATAAAAGTTTAGAGAGTTATCCTTCTGGGAGTGCTATTTGTACTCCCTAAGAGTCTGTTTGGGATTGATTCTGAGATGGTCAAACTTGATTTAATCTGGATTAAATCAGGCTGTTAGGTGTTTGGCAAACATACAAACTAATTAAATCAGTTTTTGAAGCTAAAAAAAAGTGATTTAAATCGTAATCAAAGAAAAAAAGGATTGTGGATTAATCACTTTTTCATAATCAGGTTTGTTCAAGTAAAGTACCAGAATTTCCTATTAACTGCAAAGACCCAGAGTACCTTTTATTCAAACACTAAATCTGTGCTCATTTATTGCATTGAAACTGCTTTTAGCATATGGCTGGATAGGCCCATCTTGCAGGGGAAAAAGAACAAAAAAAACCAAGTTTTCCAAGGCTGTCCAGCTTTTTTAAGCTAATGTGCACCATGGTTTTTTATTTTAACATATTTTATAGCTTAAAGCTGATTCTGAATTTTGATTAATATTTATTCTGAAATTTGCTTTCAAGAATCAAACAGGCTATAAATATGTTAAGCCACCCCACTCATAAAGGTAAGTAAAATTATGTGCACGGACCGACAAAATTAGGGTGTTTAACAATGATGCTAGTGGATTAGCATATTTGACAATCAAATATCTCGTCCCTGGCATCTTTACCTTTGTACTTATTAGAACATTGGAAACTTCTGATACACTCTTCCTTATACCGTTTCACCTACCTAGTATTGAGAGAGTGTTTTAGCCACTTGCAATTAGCTACACTGAAAAACTTTTGGTTCATAAACTAACTAATTCATCCAAGGTTTTCTCTGATATCTTGCAACGGGCTATAATTCCAGAGGTAAACATGCTCGTTTGTGTGGGTAAGGACATGCTCAAACTAATGGCACTGCATGCATATACTGAGGCAATATATATACCTAAGGGAGCCATAAATCCACTTGAAAGTCGAACTTTGACTATTAACCACTTCATTTAACCCACTCCCAATGTTCTACTCTCGTCAGTTTCTGTGCTGGTCGATTGTTATTCATCTTCCCTTCTTGATGATGAGATACTTTAACACAGCAACTATCAACTCAGTCTGAGGACCAGACTTATCTGTTGGACAAGCAAGTTAAGGTCAAAAAATTTAGATTGCCTTTTAAACTAGCCCACATATGTGGAATTTACATGTGAAAGGAATGCTTTAGCAAATTCTCAAAGCTGTGTATGGGTAATGAAGAAAGGAGAACAAGAACATACCAATTCTACTGATAGGAGCTGGCAAGTGTCCTGGAATGATCAACTCTTGAAGTTTCTAAACATCCTAATAGAAGGCATTTATACCAAAATACAGCAGTATGCTTGTTGGTTGAATAATCCGGCTTCGACAGTATAATTAGATGTCAATTCACATGGACAAAGGTAACATCAATCTTCTGTCCCTCTTCCTTGCAAGTGACTGCCTAGAAACTCTCAGGCGTATGGGAAGAAGAATGCCGACGCATATAATGAGAAAAGAAAGCCAAAAATGTCTAAAGTAGAGGGTCACAGACGATGATACTACGAGCACACTGAACACTAAGCCCCATAAGATAGCCACAACAACGTCAGCCCTGCAGAAAGTTGACAAAATATTTTATGTTTACCAACATGAGCTGAATATGAAACTCTTCAATAATAGCTTACTATCTTTAACCACAAACAGCCGCTATTGCTTCCATGAAATATCTCTTTTTGAAACCAAAATTGCCTATCGTGCGAAGGTGATTCAATTTTTTAAACTAAAATTTCTTAGACAGCTTATAGACCGAAGTTATCTAATTGTACCCCGAAACCCGTCAAATATGTATGTCTTCAGGTTGCTAAATTAAATGCAGTGTCTGTAGAAAGCAATGTCTAACAATATTGGCAGGACTCTAACAGTTTATGTTGACTAACGCCCCATATAGTAGATAAGTGTCACAACCATGCGCTCATATATAAATACATATTATGCCACTAAACCATATCCTTTCAGAAGAGAAACATAACGACGGATGAGTAAAATATGTCCTGATGGGTACATTCCAGCACATCTGCTCACGAAATGACAAACAACTCAAGTGAAAGGCAACCGTTTCATCGACTATGGTTCAGACCAAAAATTTAGATCGTTGCAATAATCCTTTGAAGAAGAAAAATGAAAACAAGCCTTATCAACACTTATGGAACCCAACTAGCACAATAACCCATGAGTAAATTCAAAAAAATTTCAATTGCTAAATCAAACAGCAATCCACAATTCCACATATAACAGTGCAAACTGTATTTTGTGCTTCGGACCTAGTGGCTAACAGATGCTGGGTTTTGCTACAACAATAACTTGGCTTGTCGTCTATAGAACTTGTGTCATCGCATGATTAAATCATCAATGACAATTCCATTATTTTTTTTGCAGTAAAACAGCCCCTGCAACCAAAAATCAGCAATTCCATTCACTAGATTTAATGCCTGATGGTGGTAATTCAGATCTAAATTACAGCTCAATCAATCAACAAAATGACTGCAAATTAGAATGGTTTTCCACTGTTAGTGGGACAAGTAATCCAGTCACTCTTGGTTTCCTTTATTTTGGGACGTTGGCAACTTAAGCAGCTGAGCAATGAGATGCTATGAACCAGTAACATAGCAACCACTCAACTCCAGTCACCTAAGGCTTTCCCAATTTGGTTGCAACTGGTACATGAATCCTTTTCTTCCACTCTGTCCTATCCAAACTCGATGTTTCGGAATATTTCAACCTTAGTTGCACAAAGCGGGGGCCGGTGCGGGAGTGGGGGCGGGGGCGGGGAAGGGGGAAGCGTAAGCACCAAGAAGAATCTGAGGTTGGGAGCGGCTTGAATAAATAAATGCGTAAAGAGTATTATCATTTGTTTAGCATAGTTTACATAGATAGCAACAACAAACAAGGAGACTTTAAGGACTTAAAGGAAGAGAGAAACAAGGAATTGAGTTGAAAAGAGCTTGATTTTCATGTATTCTATCACTTGTTCTATGCATCTCTATCCAGTTAGCGGGATCGAGTTCCCATCTTAGCTTGGGACGAGATTCCATGGAGCTCCTAACTTGGGATCGCAAAAGCGAGTTTCCGAGAGAGAAACGTCACCATATTAGGAGTTTCCTGCAACTAAGATTTCAACCAATAAGTCCATTCTCACTACTTCTACCAAAGAAGGTCAAACCCAAATAGGGTGAACATATACACTCGACAAGGAGAAGCTGGCCAAAAATGCTAAGTAGGCATCATGCGATCTAGAAAAATCATCCTCAGCCTACTGCAAAGAATAAACCAAAAAGATATGCTTTCACTTTGTTAAGGAAAACTCCACCCTCAAAAGCTCTGCTATCCCTTTCCTTCCAATACCAAAGTCATGACTAACAAGTACACACATATGAAAAGTTACATGTTTGTAAGGACCTGCGCTTTGCAAGGGAGTTTGCTAGGAAAAACAGAACTGATTAAAATACGAGTGAGAAGTTCAGTTTTATATATTCAAACATTAAAAAACCCTCCCTTGTCAATGGTCTGGGTTACTACATATTCCATTTCCCCATCATAATTATACGTTACACCAGCCTGCAATTGAAAGCACGTCATGAACATCACAACATTGCCACAATAAGCAAAATAGAGAGCATATAAGTTGAAGTCATAAGTACCATATTATAGACAGCAAATAGCCCCATCTGGAGATAAAAATTGGTCAGAAAGCGAATAAAACATATAGGGTACTATCCCATTTATAATTGCATTGGAGCCAGTGATATTCCTTTTTCAAACAAAAAAGGAACAATGATACTAACAATGCATAATTTGTCCCATTATTACTATCAACTCTGACTCCACGCATATAAACCAAAACAGCTAAAGGAGCTCCTAAGTCCTGACAGTCATGTTAGGCGATATGATGAGAACATTAATCACCATAATCCTCAGTGATAGTAAACTATCTGGAATTCGGTCCATCAGGACAGCATTGCCAAGTATAAAAACCTATTTCACCACCAAAAGACACATTCACAAGATCTCGGACCAAGCAAGACAAGTTTCATGCTTGATTTGCCCTCCATCTATTTGTTAAAGAAACGATGAGATGAATTCCATAAAACATAAGCCATTCCAACTTAACAAGGCAGCCATCTCCAGAAATTATGAAAAATTGAAGCTACTAAGACCTTTCTTCCATGTAGAAACTATAGCTGTTAAGAGCGACAAAGATTGGGTGGTCGTGGTACTCTCTAGAGCAAAGCTAGTCGAGCACTTATTCTTGCAAATGAATGCAAAGATTAGGAAACTCATCCTTTAGAAAACAAGCAGCAGATTACCACAACTTTTTGAGTCAGGCAATCAACAATAACAGCACAAAACTCGGAAGGAAAATGTCCCCAAACCTTAATAAACCCTAAAATGACCTAGTTTCCTAGTTTAGCATATCTAATGGCTTGCACAAAAAACGTATTTACAGTAAGGTAGCACCTAGCTATGCAATACACATAGAGATCGGAACTACTCCCTCCGTCCTATGGATTCTCTCCTTTTACATTTTATGAACTTCTAGGATATATTTTGGTACATGTAACATTCAACTGAACTCAAATAGCAATCATAGGTAAAGTTTCTTTTGGTAAGTCAAGCTAGGGCCAAATCAATCAAAGGCAACATGTTTACATGTACTAAACCTATTTAGGGGTTCGTGAAAGTAAGAGGCAAAATCCAATGGAACGGAGGAATATCAAACAAGCTTCCTGACCGTAGTAGAATGCCTCTCTCCACTCGAGACCTGCTAAAGTCATTTCCAAAGAAAAAGCTTCTTCAATATCCTTTGTAAAGGAAGACCCATACAATGGTGCTTAGTCTTTTGTATTAAGTCCTACACAACGGGCGGGGAACACTCACAAAGAGCTGCCTCTAATTTTCTTTTGGATATTCGAGAATGTGCATAAAGGCTTTAGAAAGACAAAATACAAGGGATACCTTATGAGGGAGCAGGAGAAAACCATGGTATCACTACAAGCTAAACTACTAGATAGCAGGCTATGAAGACAAGCTTGAGAGCTATATAGCTGAAATTCTAGCCAAAAAGAGACCAATTCGGCAATAAATTCTGGGCAAGAAGCTTCAAGCACTATAACACTAGTCAAGCTTCAAGCAGTGCAACATAACACTAGGGTCAAAATATGGTCCATGATAAATGTCCATACTGCACAAGTTTTTGAAACCTACAATCACATTTCATGCACTTCACCACGGCGATGACCTTGATTAAATCACTGTCTGTTCCCTGTATGTTCTGATCAGAGAATGCTGACCAAATATGTTTGCGGCAAAGGTTCAGTTCAATTGAGTCTACAACAAAGAATTCAGCATGCGAACTAATCTATATCTTGACTTGCCTCGACACATGCCCCCCGTGACAACAAGGAACCCATTCAGGTTTAGAAAGGCCATTGGTAGCCCGATTACTGCAACGAATAGTTTAACTTGTTATGCTAATAACAGAAGCCAATTTTGCCTATTTTGACACCCTCCTCCAAAAGTTGTGTTGATGTGGCAATTCATTCCACATTCTTTTGACGCTTCTTGCATGTATTAATCATACACGCTTGCACAAGCAACACAAAACTAGGTAAATAGTTCTCTATCCAACGTTACTCCAACAATATCGTCTCATTGTAACTACTTCATAAATACCGAACAAATGGTAGTTTAAAACAAAAACAGTGTATCATGACAATTAAACGCAAATTCAGGAATCAAAGAGTAATAACATATCAGGAGAGGGGATACCAGGTGGCGATATTAGGTTTGGGAGAGAAGATGGTGAGAGCCGTGTACTTATGCTCGGATCGGATCTGGTAATCTCTGAGTTGCTCGACGAGTTTGGAGCGAGTTATCATTTCTCTCAGACCGGAGAGACGTGCCTCCGATCTTTGAACAGATTAGATTAGAGACTCCACAGAAATTTGGTGCGGAGCGGGTAAAGTTTGGGGTGATCGATCTGAATTGGAATTGCAAGCGAACGCGTTGAACAAGAATTCAAAAACAGACGAGCTTCAAGTTTTGCCAGCCAAAATAGTGAAGAAGAGGAAACCCAACCAGATGAACAGTGCAATGGCTTACACATGTTTTACCTCTGCATAACCGCCTTTAACCTTTAACAAACACGCGAGCCAGAACTTGGGTGAGTTTTCATTTTTTTTTTTGGTTAATTAAGTTTTCAATTTTTTTTGGTTAATAATTAAGTTTTCATTTTTGGTCCTATCGAATTTGGGTAAATTTGTGCACTATTAGGCATGTTTAACGATTATCAAAAATATTAAATAAGTCCTTTACCAAAATACAAATGACTTTAATGCATTTGATAAAATATATGATTTTACCCTTTCTTTGCCTTGAACCTTCTTTTTCGATATCTTTATTCTCTAACGGAAAAACCTCACCCCTTTCCTGGTTTTCACGCACCGCCAACATTGTCCCCATAACAGTTGCACAACCACTGTCCCTACCATAGCCGTACAACCATCAACCACAAACCCGGAAATGCATCCCACCGACCGTCCTGCCGCTGGTTGAAGCCCTATACGACCTCATCCCCTCCCCTCTGTCCATCAAGTCCTTCATTGACAATGACACATTGCTACATTTGACCACCACCAACAGCTTCCACTGCCGGCCACCGTGGTTTTCACTTTCACCATCATCATCGCTGCGCCAACCTCACTACCGCACCACCAAGTAGCCCACCCTAACTACCCACCATACTCGTAGTTGCCACCGATGAGACCCACCTCCACTTACACCTGTCACCACCACCTTCTTTGCAAAATTCCACTTGTCATTCCTCGTTTACTTTCTTCATCAACCCATCAAATGAACCAATGCCCTAATTGTTCAATTCAAAAGCCAAACCACCAAACCTTATGATGCCAATGACGTGGGTTCGCAATACACATGGATATGCTATAAAGAATGCAATTTGAGTCAAACGTTGAGTGTGTTGAAGTGGTACAGTGCAAGGACGGAACAAGAATAGAGACCAAGACTTTCTAAATAGAGCCTAAAGAGTGGTAGCACTACAAAATGAAGGCGCAGGGTGAATACATGACGACATTCACGGTCCAATATTTAAGTCCAGAGTCAAGGTCAAAAGTCAGGGTCCTGTGTGTTTTTCTCTCTATAATTCTTTATCTCGGGAACTCTAGAGTGAGAAAGTGAATTTTACAATTGAGTTTAAAAAGTCCTCAAAAAATGAATTTTCAAGTTCCTTATTATAAGGGTTGAGATAGTGATGCTATCAAGTAACACGTCAAACTCTCTAGGAGTGACACCTCACCAAGAGGCCACAAATGTTGGTGCTCCACGTACAATCGAATTGCATATATACCTAACCTGTCCCTCGTACCTTTGTTCTATTCATTTGGAAAGACCGGCTCACACAATACCGATATGGCTAGAGAATCCCTTGAACTAACTACCAGTCCAAAGCCCTTGCTGAGTCCTGCGTGGGGAGTTAAGAGACGTAGAGAACCTAACAATGATAAGGGAGAGTCCCCACACCTAATTGCCAGGTGGACTAGGCATGGTGGCCTCTAAAGTCCCGCTCCCGTCTCGAAATGACTCAGGGGTCATGGTCTCTATGGTTACCGATGAAGAGCCTCCAATGCTGGAGCACGTAGACAAGTCACACAAACACCTTGGAGGAAATAGTATCCCAGAGGATTCGTTTATCACGCTAGTGAGTCTTATGTCAGAGCACTTAAAGGGTTCCAATATAGTGTCTTGGCAGAGTCACCTACCCAATGGACTGAGATAGTGTCTGGAAGGAGTTGCCTACCTGACGAGCCACATTAGTGTCACAAAAGAGTCATCTACCTGCTAGGAAAATAGGAATGGAATTTTTATGCCAGAGCACTAAGAGTTTTGTCCTGGAGGAGTCACCTGCCCAATTGAGCAAGGTAGTGTTTGAAAAGAATCGCCTACTCTACACACCAAGATAGTGTCATGGAGGAGTCGCCTGCTCGACGGCTGAGGTGGTGCCCCGAAATAGTCGCTAAAACCAATAAAACAACCCTAGGGGGGGTGAATAGCGTTTATGAAAATAAATGAGGAATTTAAACTAAGCACAATTAAAATCTCAATCAAATGAAGTAATACTTCACTGAAGATGTTAACCAACAATCTCAAACAATTAACGAGCAATAAGTAAAGAGATTGAGTTAGAGATACTTGACAAGGATATTTAAATGATTCGACTTGAACTACCCTCAAGCCTACATCCACCTCTTTAAGGAAGTCCCTTACAAAAGCACTAGAATCCACTGGCAACAATCTTCTTCCGGGTGAAGATGAAAACCCTTACAACACTTGGTGATATCCCCACACCAAGCACAAGTCTTGAATCCACAAAGCTCACCCAAGACTTCCTAAAGATGGGTGGACAGGGTTTATGAAAATAAATGAGGAATTTAAACTAAGCACAATCATAAATCTCAATCAAACGAAGTAATACTTCACTGAAGATGCTAACCAAACAATCTCAAATAATTAAAGAGCAATAAGTATAGAGATTAAGTTAGAGATACTTGACAAGAAGATTTAAATGGTTCAGCTTGAACTACCCTCAAGCCTACGTCCACCTCTTCAAGGAAGTTCGTTGCAAGAGCACTAGAATCCACTAGCAACAATCTTATTCGGGGTGAAGATCAAAACCCTTACAACACTTGGTGATATCCCCACACCAAGCACAAGCCTTGAATCCACAAAGCTCACCCAAGACTTAACAAACCCAAGCCTTGACCATAATCCTTTTACAAAGATCAATTGTGTACAAAGAAATCCTCTTGAAAGGAAATGAGTACAAATGAAGCTCTAGTACAATAGAGAGATGAGAGAATTGATGACTTGAAGAATGCTCACTCTCAATCAAAGAATTGCTCAGATGCTCTCTTTAATGATGTAAAATCATGAAGATGAAGAAAGAAAAATTTAATCTATGAGCCTTGATGTTTTTCTAATGAATGGATGCTTAGAATGTGGTTTTCATTGTGTAAGATGAAGCCCCAAATCATTTATATAGAGAATGTATGAAATATAACCGTTAGAGCTGAATTTTGACCAATGCAGTCGATTGGATTCCAATGCAGTTGACTGTATTACTATACTGCCTTTTGGCTGCTTCACAGAACCCCCTTTGATATTTTGGGCATAACTTTCTCTAGAAAAATCGAATTGAGGTGCCATTTTTTGTGTAGATAATGAAAAGTTTTATCAAAATATGAAAATATTAGCACCAAAAATATTTTTAAGAAAATATGAGTGAGCTCCAAAGTTCACTCATTTTCAAGAACCACACTTGTGTGAAAAGTTATGAACTCACATGCAATGCACAAGGTTTCCTAAGGTCTTTTTAGGTCATAGTCATCAATCCAACCATCAAACCAAGATTAGTTACATAATAGTAAAGATCAATCATAATCGTAGTAACTTAGCCTTTACATTCTTTCTTGCCTTTTTGACATAGGACTTGATGAAGCTTCTAAAACATATCCACTATAGCTTTAAGCTTCTTTGGCTTCAAATGGCTCCAACTTCTCAAATGTGTCTTCATGAGTCTCATGTATATATCTACTAAGAATTCACTCAAAGCACACATTAGAACATAATCAATGTGTAGTTATCATCAAAACAAGATGTAAGCCTAGGTTATCCAACCATATTGCTAACAATCACCTACTTGGTAGCAATGAAGTCCTCATGCCAGAGCACTCGGAGGCTCCCTCACAGAGATAGCTAGTGTCCTAGAAGAGTTGCCTATCCTCGGGATGAGTCCTTGTGCTAGAGCACTCAGATCGTGCCAAGGTAGTGTCTCTGGAAGAGTCCTCTACTCGATAAGCCGAGTGTGCCCGAGAATTCACCTACCTGGCGGGAAGGAAGTTATCATGCTAAGTTCTTCGAGCTCCCTGAGGTAGTGTACCAGAGGAGTCGCCTACCTCGAAGGATGTTGCATACCCTAAAGAGTAGGTCAAAACATGTTTTACGACCAATAAAAGGTGCACATGGTGTAGTGAAAGGATGGACCAACATCGGGAGCATGGCAGTGTGATTGAGTGCTGAGAGACGCGACCGTATAAGTGGTGCAACACATGCGCGTAGTGAGATGTCTGCAGTGCAAGTGACACAATTAATGGAGACGGTGCGCATGCACGGCCACTAAGTTTTATGCGCAAGAACATGACACAACAACATCGTATGGGTACAGTGGAGGGAGGTAGTGCCGATGTATAGAAAGAGGCAGCACTAGGGCACTATCGAACGTCACGATATAAGGGCGCGGTGACTGGTGTTATAGAGATAAGTGTCATGCCAGGGCTTGCGACAAATAGGCATTGCTCGGGTGTAAAAACGGGTGTATGCTGGGGGCACATAACTCAGAGACGATGATTAGGCACTGCGACGAGTGTCGTGGAGATAGGCATAGTGTCGGGGCTACGCGACTCAGAGAAGATGCTTAGGGGTGGCGACGGGTGTCGCGGAGATGTGCATTGTGTCGGGGGCACGTTATGCAATAAAGGCACTCGGGCGCAGTGACAGGTGTCTAGGAGATGGGCGTCATGCCCAGGGCAGGTGATGGAAAGACGGTACTCGGGTGAGATCACGGGTGTTGCGGAGCATGGAGCCCCTAAGGAGAGAAAAGCTTGGGCCGTCTCCCTTGAGGGGACACTAGAGGCCTACCCCTTTGGGGGAAGGCGCATCATTGATTATAACACTTAAAAATATTTTTGAGGCGTGGCTTGCGGCACTAATTCCAACACGTAAAAAAATATTTTAGTGTCAGAGGCACGGTACATGACTTGAGTGTGCGCCTAAGGTTGACGGGCTAGGAAACATTGAGCTTTGTTTGTAAAAAATGTAAACGTGTTGCGGAAGATAGGCCCGATAGAGAGTCAAAAGTGCCCGGCTAGGACAGGCTAGCAACACCTTATTCACAAAATCCTTAATCTTTCTATATTAACGAATCATGATGCTCTTCATCCTTAATTTTCCAAATCGTTTTGTGTGAACTTCGATCTCCAAGTGAAAAGAAAAGAAAAGAAAGAGATTGTATAGATTTTAGATAGTCTGCGATGCGATTTGTTGACGACAACAAGTGTAGCATAGCGGTGTCACCCATTTCAATGTGTTGTGTACTGGTGGTGCCAATGAGGGAAGGGAATGTGTGGTAGGCAACAATGGCCCAATTGCACTGAATTGTGTTGTGGAGTCGCGGGTATGGGTAAAGATAGGATTGTGGGTGGATTGAAATCGAAAAGTACACAAGCCTGTATTGGCATTTTTAAAAAAATAGAACGTTGGTATAAGTAAAACGGATAAAATACAAACGATATTGTAACAAAATGGTACATCTTTTATAAATCTTTAAAAATCTGGATTGAGATGCAAGATTTTGAAAGTCGACAGGATTGACTGATATTACACCTGAAGTTCAGAGGTTATGTCTGTTCATAATTCTCGTTTAACTATGCTTCTGATTATTTTACAAAGTCCATCCAATCCTACAACGTGAAAGTACACCGAGTAGTCGGATGCACCTCACGTGACCGGTGCAAAGGGGCAAAATGAGATAAAAATATGTTCCAACTAAAATACTGCCAAAACAGTCCCTTATGACTTTGGCTCAACTTTGGAGCCAAAAAAGTTGATTGATATGGGCACCTAAAAAAAAAACCTTTGTTGGAGCGCTTTTTAGGTTTATTGTCCCAGTCAGCTGTACCAAATAAAGTATAAAATAGCAACTTTTTATAGCAGAAACTTCGTTTTCGGTAAAAACACACACACACACACACAAACATTATAGAACTCAACATAAAGGTTACTAGCATTAAAACATTGGACACAAAATGACAAAAGGGGTCAACCTACAAAATCACACAATCTCTCATATCCAAAATTGAAACCCTGGATTAATTATGTTATACGTTAATTTGACAAAAAGGTAAAGAAGACGAGTTACTCAACTCAACTGAAAGAAAGCAATTTGGTGATTTACTGAACACTATGGTCTCTAGGCAAGACAATGAACTTTATAGAAAAAAGGCAAGAGAGAATATGGAAAAGAAGCACCGAGGAAAGAGTAGGTGTGGTAAGGGGAATAAGAGGTCCCTACCCTAATTTGAGATGGAGAAATTAGCAAAGACTAAGGGTTGGTTTGACAAATTTTTTTTTTGTTTTCAATTTTTTAAGAGTAACTTAATTTTTATTTTTTTACAAAAACAAGTGGGTGTTTGATAACCTTTTTTTTTTAGTTTTTTTTTTTTTGGTGTTTGGTAACTTTTTTTATTTTGACTTTTTTTTGGGTGGTTTGCGATGGCGGTGGTGACGGTGGTGGTGGCTGCCGGCGGCCGGAGGTGGCTGCCGGCAGTCACTGGCGGTGGTGGTTGCCGGCGATGGAGGGTAGTGGTGGTGATCTCAAAAAAAAAACCAGTTTCTAGAGTTTTTTTTTTTACTCTTCAGTTTAAAAACTAATTTTTTAAATTCTAGAGTTTTTTTTTTTACTCTTCAGTTTAAAAACTAATTTTTTAAATTGGAGAAGGAGAAAAAAAATGGTTACCAAACGCATTTTTTTTTCCAATTTCCAAAATTGAAAAAAAAAAGATTTTTTTTTTGTCAAACTGGGCCTAAGAAATTGGACCTCAAATTCGGAGGTGAAGGAGCCGAGGTTGGAGAACATGAGACATCTGTTTGCCGAAGAGGCAAGGACTTTCGTGGACCACACTTGCTCCCATGCAATTTATGCTTTTAGTTTTATTTCACTTATATTTATATTTCTGTAGTTTCTTATTATAAAATGTCCAAATGTTGCTCAAAGTCTCATCTTCGGAGGGGCACATTCATAAAAAATGCACCATAAATATATTCATAGCTTTAATATTGGAGGCACTGCCTTCGCCTCTGCTTTGACGGGTCAAAAAAATGGGTTAATGAGATCATGGATCAACTTTATACGTTAAAACATTAAAG
This sequence comes from Escallonia herrerae, assembly GCA_033070095.1. Classification (NCBI taxonomy): domain Eukaryota; kingdom Viridiplantae; phylum Streptophyta; class Magnoliopsida; order Escalloniales; family Escalloniaceae; genus Escallonia; species Escallonia herrerae. The sequence continues at coordinate 175,159 of JAVXUP010001728.1, forward strand.
GGCCTCAAAAGGGTCTTTTTTTTTTAAAAATCTAATTCACATGTCTAAGACTGCATTTCCTGCATTTCACATAGGCAGCAACTCCTTGATCAAAGTTACGAATATCACCATCCTCACGCTCTTTTGGCATTGAATATATTGGGTTAGGACTTAGGAAGATGATCAATGACGGTCGGGATGCGCGTGCTCTCCCCCCCCCCCCCCCCCCCCCGCCACCCCACCCCACATACAAGTGCATGCATGCACATGGAAGCAACAAAAGCTAGTAAAAAGTAACGAAATGGGTGAGGATTCGTTATTGCTGTGATTAGATAGCATAGGCATCTTGTTTTAATGATAAAAGTACATTGATCATTTCATTCTATAATGCGTGCTTTATGTGATCTTTCCATGGGCACACTCCTGCGCACTCATGGAGATACATTTGGAAACTTGAATATGTGAAATCGAATAATAGAAGCTAAAAGCTATAATAAGTGGACATGCTAATAGAACTCTATCAAGTCCAATATATCATACAATAACCAAGAAAGCAAATGTGAAGTTACATTCAATTGTTGCTATACTTTACTGTTTTATAACCGGTCTTGATAGATGTTTGAATCGATGACTATCACTTAAAAGGATCCAACGACCGTTCTGCATTAGGTATGGTGGTATTATCTTTCCAAACAAGTCTGTTTTTAGCAAATTTGACAACTTTAGAGCTACTACTTGGGAGGAAAAGCAATTATAGTTGACTCTAATAGGCAGTGGGTTTTGGAAGGTACTGTAAACGCTTGTAATGTTTTAATGTTCAATCATAATGGCTAGATTACATTTTCTATGGAACAAACTTTGCCTTCTACCCGAGTTGTAGGAATCTTCCTCTAATCTCGTGTATAGTGACAATAAATACTTGCTAAATGTTTCTAGTGACTTTTCTTCTAACACTTTCAGCAACAATTCTTAGCAACACTTTTTTAGCGTCACTAAATAAAGTCACTACAAACATTTAGAGACGATTGATTATCGCTATATATAGGGTAGAAGGAAGATTCCTTCAACCGGAGTAGCAGCCAAATTTTTTCCTTTTCTACTCTGATTTGGTTCTTTTAATGTCTACGCTTATCAGTAACGGCCATATTTCTCTCTCATGCTTCAAATTCATCTAAAGCCTTTTCAAAACCATATGGGAAAACATTTCTAAGCCTTTTTTTTTCATTAAGAAAGTATCATGCTCAAGATTTTAATAATGTTTCTTCAATCTCATTGGTTTTCATATCATGAAAGAAAGCATTATACAAGCTTGGTAAATTCAGAGATCAAACTTGAAGTCATTAGTCCTGTCATCTCTGTATAATGCTAATTCTAATGGAGTCTAATGCTCTTAAAAAGGGACTTAAGTAAAATGTGGATTTAGGCTCGAGAATGATTCAAGTCGAACCACTTAAAGGATTGTGTCAAGTATGATCTTCTTTATTTTATTACTCTTTGATGATCTGAGATTGTATAGTACCTTATTTTGATATGTTTTTTTTCACTCGATTGATTGTAAATATTTTTTAAACAATAAATTAATCAACTTGAATAAATGTGTTAATTTGTAATTAACTTGTAATGATCCCTCAAAATTTAAAAAGTACCTATTTACTCATGTAGAGTTGTTTTATTGGTCTTGGTATCAAACAAACAAAATGCAATAGATAATTAGGTATCAAATAAAGAAAATAAGATAGTTAAGTATCAAAAAAGGAAAATGAGATCCGGCAATAGATATGGCGGTGATTGTTAGATGGTGGAGAAAAATGACGACTTGATGAGGGCAAAATGAGTTGACTCGACCAAGACATTTTTGAATATAACATTTACTTTTTCAATTTTGTCCTACGGTTGAATGTGTCACAGAAGATGCATGCGATTGATTAATGGTTTATATTAACACACTATAAAATTAAAAGAATTAAAAGAACGAGGGACCATTTTATTATGAAATCATAGTTAAAGGACAAACGATAGGCATCTCCAAGATGAATTACCCTTTGTTTTTTTTCCTTAGGGTGGATGAAGTTCGTTTAACTATTTGATCCGTCTTTCCAAAAATGATATTTAAACTCTATATTTTGTACTCCGTATTTAATTTGAGATCCATTTTTTGTTGCTGCAATATTAATTTGTTTTCTTTTGTTCAGTTGTTAAAAACAAATTTGGTGAAGAAATAAATAAAAGGATAAATTACACAAAACTCCCCTGAGGTTTTACGTAATTACACTCCATTACCGCTATCTTTAAAATTTACACTCTGCTCAAAAAGTAACTTTTTCTCTTACGGTGTTAAGGTTACAATGCAAAAAGACATGAATGCTCCTCAGACAATGTTTTCTTGGAATTTGGAGGGAAAACTAGGAAAGGGTGATTCACCGTGAAGCTCACAAACACCAAGCAAGGTCTGCGAAACCAGCAAACCTGTTTGGAACGACATTTTTAAGATTAATTCCTCAACTTATTTTGTCCGTCCTTGTCGGCCTAGGAGATTAGCCATGCATGCATAGTGATCTTCTCTGGGATGCATTCCATAAACGTCAGTCATGGAAGAGAAATACTTTTTGGCTTCATCAAGTTGATTTTCAACTGAAAACCAAACCGAAGTATCAATGCGTAAGTCTGGTACGTGTGTGCATGATTTTTCGAGAAGGAGCAGGCGTGGAGCCCGCTGACGAAGGAGAACTTGTTGGGCTTGGTTCCACTCACGTGTATGCGTCTGAACAGAGAGAGAGAGAGAGCCTCTACAAATGACCCTTTTGGACGAAGCCCGCAATGACGGCTGTCCACGACACCACGTTCTTGTGAGTCATTTCGTCGAACAGTTTGAGGGCATCTGGAAGATGGCTGCATTTGGCATACATGTTAAGGAGATTGTTGCGGAGGTAGAGGGAAGAGAGAAAGGCTTGCTTGATGAGTTTGGCGTGCATGACTTTGTCGTGCCGCAAGTCGAGAGCTTGACGAAGGTGCGGAGAATGCGAGAGGCCTCTTCGACTTGTGCAGCAGAGGCGAACGAGTTATGTGGTTTAGAGCTGCCATTAGAATAATGGCGGCGACAAGTTCTTGCGACTGAATGTGATATTGTTCTGAGTTGGGATACGAGGTTTGGTGGCACCATCTCTAAGCTACTGCTAGCTTCATTCTTGACGTGAGAGTTACTGCATGTTTACCTCCTGCTCCTAGCAATACATGACTTCTTTGACCTCGTTTGTCTCGGGTCTTACGGCCTCGGGGAGTTGTATGCTGTGTTTGGGACAAAAGTTCCGATTAATCATGAGTGTTAGGGTCGAACAACTGTTACCCAGATGTTGCAGTCTCCAAAGTTTTCTAACGTCACCAAAAATTACAAAGTTCCACTGAAAGGGCACGAGCAGTACAAAGTAATTGCGGAAAATGTTTGAACGTTGGCATTGTATAACTTCACAATCTAGTGGGAGCTGTGGATCCAATCATTCTTCACTATTTTCTGACCACCACATTTTTACCTCCTCAAGCAGGTAGGTCTAATGAAGGCAATGGATAAAAGGGCACGAGCAGAAGGTGGAGGAAGGGAAGAAGGGTCTCTATGGAGTTGGCTGGAATTTACAAAACCCAACATTACAAGAAGACCACACAGGTGTATAAAGAACAAATTGGAGTATTTTGGGTAAGAAAATTACATAAAGTAGTGTGTCAGGGAATCTTAAAACGGAGTTGTGTCTGCTGTTAAAAGTGTGTAGTTGTGTGTAATGCGAGTACAAATCTCAGGAGAACGGAGTGTAATTTTTAAAGATAGCGATAATAGAGTGTAATTACGTAAAATCTCAAAAGTGTTTAGCGTAATTTACCCTAAATAAAATAGTCCTCGTCCTCGGTCATCACAATGTTCTCTTTTTCTTGGGTTTTTTTCTCGCTAAAAGCGATGTGTATAAAGGTGGGTTTGAAAGGGTAAAATATGAAACAAAGCAGTCGGTTAACGTCCGGGTGCATATTGCAAACATAGTTCGTTACTCGTGTCATCATAGCTCGCGCCGGAGGAAAAGAGAACGAGAGATGGCGACGAGGGAGAAGGATAGGGATCTCGAACGTCTGATTCCAGTGGGGGGATTAGTGATTGCCGACAATGGAGACTCTAAATCGTCGTCGCCTTCGTCATCGCCACCCGCCTGTTCGTCTTCCTCTTCTAACAATTCCGGCAAAGAGGTGCATGATCGTTTGACGTACGCTAATGTACATCAGTATAATCTTATGATTAGTACGCGGTGTGCATGCATTTTAATCTCATTCCTTCTGTTATCGTTGCGCGTAGTTACGTTCGTTTACGTTCGAGATTGTTAATTCCATCGACAATCGGTTTGCTTAATCAGTTAGCTACTAAATTTTTTGTTTATACTGGTAAAGGACTTTGTCAGCTACAAATACGCGGTGGCTTAACCCTTTTTGGTTTTTCTCAACACCACTGCAATTGTTATGCATGCCGTCCTCATTTGGGAGAGAAATTAAGATGTTTGGTTGTCACAAACTGGAATTAGCTAATCGGTCGACGTTTTATATCTAAATTCATTTAGGTACAAGTCTATAGCTCCGAAACTCACTCATTGTTCTATCGGATGGGAGATCCATCTTGTTCAAAGTATATACATGTTTTTCAATGAGGTCAGTTAACGCTATCTCGTAATGACAAAGTCCAACAATTTGGAACTCCATGTTGATTACGGATTTTGAGCTTGAACCCCTACAAGAAAGAAGCGGATAAACTAATTTCGGGTGAATCACTAAACTACAAAGACGTGATGAACTTGTATTTGGAGATTTGTTTCCTTTATCTGAGAGATAAGGATCGAGACATTAAGTACTGTGTAAGGACCTGGTTTTTGGTAAACTTTAATTTTAGTAAGCCAAGTAGGAAAGGTCCCCATAACTTGCATGCGATACAAAGGGTGTAACCTTGTATAGCAAGGACATAAAGTGGACTACAAGTACTAAAGATATAGCAGAAAACTAGAAAGAGAGCTACATAGTTAACACAAAGAATAGCATAAATAGACTAGAGTTGAAGCAGGTGCAAAAGATTTCGCCAGAAGAAGGGTATGCGCTACCTACTCCAGTACATTGCATCTAAGAAGAGAATGAACGTGTTTATAGGGAGTTAAAAACCATAATCACACATAGTATAATTGTCTGCATATCGTTACGTGCTTTGGCATAGCAATTCCCTTAAATAAACACTCAAAGATCATATGTCTCTTAGAAACAAAAATGAAACCTAAAGGAGAAATGAAAGGAAATGTGAGTATAGTTTTCACTGGTGGACAGGGAACTCTGGGTTTCATCACATATGATCATATGAGAAAGTTAGCCTTAAAGCTCTCTATCTCTCTCTATCCCTCTCTCCCAGAGTATCAGTCATATTGCTCAATAAATGTCAGCATAAGTTCATCTAGTTTTTGCAAATGTCAAGCACTAGTCATTGCTGGAACAATTATTGAGGAGCAACTCTATATTAAATATGAATTGTCATGTTAAAGTAATACGATCTCTAATAACAAATCCATGCAAAACATGTCTATAAGTCAGAGACAAATCCATCAGAAGAAAAAATAAGAGGGCTTTCTTATTTACTTGTGCAGGCTTTGAGCAAAGTTATACGTAGCTGGGCTTCAAAAAAGTTTATGACTGGATGGTTAGTTATCTTCCTTTTAACTATTCACTTATCTCTTTTTAATTTGCACTAACTTCTTATATACTTGCCAATGTAACATTAAAGTTTCCTTGCAATAGGAGTGCCAGGTGTTTCTATATATTGTTGAGCAGTGCTGATATATGCATTGTCTTAAACGAAATCCACCAATTACAGTAAAATGGTAGTCCATATGCACCAACTCTTGGCTGGTGGTTTGAAAGTTCCTAATTAACTAACTACGGATAACTTTTTTTTTGGCAAGTAAATACGGATATTAAATTTGACATGGAACCCAGGTTTATTGTCTGTGACCTTCTAGCAGTTATGGGAGCCAGTCCGGCTAGGTTGTCTGAGGGCAATAACTATTAAGTCATGTACTTTTGTCACTTTCGTCTAGCTTAGTCTCTACCCATTGTGAAGCAACATTCGAGATGACAAATTATTTGTGCACTGCCTTGTAATAGTCCTGTTTGAGGTTTGTTTGTAATGCATAATGCCTCTAAAATCCCACCAAAGAAAAAAGCTTTTAAGTTTCTGAATCAAATGAAGGCATAATCTGTGTGTTTTAAGAATCTTACACTTGAAAAGCGTCAAGTGCGGACTTATTGAAGTTGCACATGTGTAATTTTAACTATCGATGATCTGGATGGTGTAAAGGAGTTAGATCGTTTACCTCCAAATATGGAAGTTGGTACCAGTGGACTTGCTTGGCAGTCCGATAATGAAACAGAAGTAGTGCCATTTACAGGGTTTAAGTAGAGGCATTTTTTATGGTCAAATACTTTTTATCTTCCGATCATGTGTTTTACATGTGTTTACTTCTTGGAGATTATAAGAGGCACTGAATTCGCAGCATTGGTAACTAGTGACAAGGGCTTCAACAATTTTTTGCAGTGTCATTTTACTTCCTATAGCCATCACATTCTACGCAACTTGGTGGTTCATTCATTTTGTCGACGGTTTCTTCTCCCCGATATATACTCACCTGGGGATCAGTACATTTGGTTAGTATATTGGCTTTTGCAGTTTGATTACTAAATGTGTCTAAGCTTTACAGCTAGCATCACTATACTGTACCTGTTTGGCATTTAATTTATCAACAATGATATTGCAAATACATGTCAGGAAAAGTGCTGACCTTTCTAAAACTCTTTAGTTCTGAGGAATTTTTATAAGGTTTTAACACCAAGAGAATGTTGTATTTGCATTTGTGGATATATTCGTCCGGGCAGTTCTATAATACAAGCCATTGTGATTTTTCCTAAATAGGGTAGAACTGTAAATGCTGCAGCTATTCTGGTGAAAGCTGTTTATAGTTCGCAATAGCGCCACAGTATAATGTATCTTCTACATCTTATTTTGAGGTGAAGCGGCTGAAAGGAGATTGTAACCGAAGTTTAAGTTATTCCATCCCCAAATGTGGCTCACAATAATGGAAACACTAAGGTGAATGTTAGACAACCCCAATTTGAAGTTCATGCTATGGCGACGCCATTCCTCTCAATTCCAGAAGATTCAACATATTGATCGCTTTCTTCCACTGCACACTTTTGCAACAGTTCTCAACCGAATTTTAGAAATTTAGAGAATGTGATCCTACTGTTGTTAATGGGATAGTTCTTTGATTACGTGGTCCTGCATTGGTACGAGCAATATAGTTCTGGGAACATGCTTTTTTTAGATAATTAGGGGTATATTTGCTTGACATAACTGAGTACAGGTCGCTTTAGGGTTGAGTATTCCAAGGGATACCTAATGCCTCTGATGTCCTCTACTACTTTTTCACAGGTCTTGGATTTGTGACCTCTATGACGTTCATTTTCTTGGTTGGCGTGTTCATGTCCTCATGGGTGGGAACCTCTCTTCTCGCTTTAGGAGAATGGTTTATAAAGAAAATGCCCCTTATGAGCTATATCTACACTGCTTCTAAACAAATTAGCACAGCAATTTCACCAGGTAAAGCTATTCAAATTGAACTTGAATGTAAGTCAATTTAGTTCACTAAATATTAGAGCACAAATGATCACTTGTGCAGATCAGAACTCACATGCCTTCAAGGAAGTCGCAATCATAAGGCATCCTCGTCTTGGGGAATATGCATTTGGCTTCATCACATCAACTGTCATTCTACGTAAAAGTTCAGGTGCTGAGGAGCTCTGCTGCGTCTATGTGCCAACCAACCATCTCTATCTTGGAGACATATTGCTCATTAATTCCAAGGATGTTATGAGGCCTAATCTCTCTGTTCGAGAAGGAATTGGTAAGAATTTAGTTGAATGTGCAGACAGGTTTTGATTTCTATGATTAGCCGCGTTGACTTTTTCTGTTGTGCAGAGATTGTCATCTCCGGAGGCATGTCAATACCACAGACATTGTCTATAGTGGATAGACAAACCATTCTTTCACCAGGAGCTGGGAAGTATGCAATTCCACAGGTATAATGGTGGCCTCTAAAGGCTGAAACTCTTTGCGTTTGGTACTCTTGTGAGTTTCATCTTACATTGACGTAGGCAAAGACTGTTAGAAAATTTGAGTTTGCTTTGAGCAAAAAATACAAGCTCTTGGATGCTTGAAATGCGGAATAGATGGTTGATGTTCCTGTCTCCATTTTTTCTTTCCCAAGTTTCTTTTACTGGTTAAGTTTTTTGATGGCGTGGCAGACTTAAGGGTTCGTTTGACAAAAATTTTTTTTTGGTTTTCAGTTTTTAAAGAGCAGTTTTTTTAAGAGCAGCTTAATTTTTTTTTTTTATAAAAACAAGTGGGTGTTTGATAACCCCTTTTTTTTTAGGTTTTTTTTTTTGGTGTTTGGTAACCTTTTTATTTTGACTTTTTTTTTTGTGGTTTGCGGTGGCGATGGTGGGGCGTAGCGGTGGTCGACGGTGGTGGTGGTGGTGGTGGCCGACGGCCGGAGGTGGCTGCCGGCAGTCTCCGACGGTGGTGGCCGGCAGCCGGAGGTGGCTGCCGGCAGTCTCTGGCGATGGTCGGCGGCGGCCGGAGGTGGCTGCCGGTGGTCGCCGGCGGCCGGAGGTGGTTGCCGGCGGCCCCGGCAGTCTCCGGCGATGGTCGCCTGAGGTGGCTGCCGGTGGTGGTCTAAAAAAAAAACCAAAAGTGAAAAAAAAAATCAGTTTTTGGAGTTTTTTTTTTACTCTTCAGTTTAAAAACTGATTTTTTAAATTGAAAAAAAAAATGATTACCAAACGCTCCTTTAAAGTTGCTATATGCTGGTTATGCCAGGTCCATAAAAAATTGTAGTGGCCTCATTGGGTTTAACCAACACGTAGGAGCTCACCTGTGGTCAACAAGCATTTTAGCAAGTTAATATCTCAGTTGCTGTCTTTGGCAGCAATCCGCTTTATGCTACTCACTAAGAGCAAAATGACGTGGTATCAACTAGTTTACCTGATAAAATTTCTTAATGACGTATCGAGAAACCCTGAATCATCGAAGGGTGGCGGTCGGGTACCAAAAGAACACGAGAGCAGAGAAATTGCAGCTATATATAATCTGGAATGTCCTGAAAAATAACCCCAATTTAAGTTCGTGCAACATCTAAACGCCACCTGGGTCTTTTGTTGCTATTCAGATAGAATTTAACCCTCTAATTTGCCTAGCTTTGGTCCAAACACTTCAGCTTGTAACGTCTCATCGTACACCCATAAGGTTGATCCTTTGGCCCTTATGCACCTAAAAAATCCAAAAGTCAGCTTGTGCTCACTGGTTGTAAATTGATTTATCGAGAAGCATGAGTGAATTTTATGCTCTTAAAATATGGGCTATTTGGCATTTACCTTAACTTCAAGTGAAAGGCAGCTGAGAGCTGAAAAGTTAAATGACAGTTTTCTACCTACTAATGTTGGCTAAGCAAGATTCCGTTGTCGTCAGTGGTTAGGATATCTGGCTTTCACCCGGGAGACCCGGGTTCGATATCTGGCAACGGAAATTCCTTAGATCCCTTTTTAAATTTTATTTTTGTGGATTTCATTTTTCTTTTGTGGGCTATATAACTGATCTTTAGTTCTGTCATTATTTCAGTTCATCACGCCATTTTTGTTTGTTTTCATCTTCAAACAAATGATTTTGGACCTTTCAATGCAACCATTGCCGCTATAGAAATATAGAAACATCGCCTCACGCACCATGTCCTGGTATAGTAGTATTCACATAATCTTCAAACAGTAGAGACCTCTAGTGGAGGATTCAGTAGACTCTGGTACAAACAATGTCTAACATACATACAAACAGGAAATTTATTTGATCTTTGCTTGAGAAGGAATGAACCAAAAAGTTGATTATGAAAGATAACTGTGGTTTTTAATTTGGACATAGTTATCCCCATGTTCAGGAACACCACTGTGCTATCATGTTCAAGACTCGTAACAAAGATTATCGAACCCCATGTACTCATGTTTCTCAAGCTTCTCAACCATATTTGCTATCCCCACTCCACCTGCAATTTGAAACAGCAAGGTAAGCACCTGAATTGCTTGTGTGGGAACTCTACTTGGAGATCTTTTCATTGCTTTAAATGGAGCTAGAGTGACATGCATACCTAAACTGATTGCACTTGCGAAGATTGTCAAAGACAGTATGAAGATGATGATGGATGCCCTGCCAAGTAAAGCAATAATCTTCCTCACTACATGCTGACCAGCGAAGGCAGCAATGGTGGCAACTAAGACGAGATAAGCAGCTGTAACAGATGTGCAATAGAAACTATAAGGCTAGGTCGAGCGTTATTAGGATTGCCTTCTTCGAGAAAAACTAGCAACGGATTCTACGTTATTAGTAACGCAAAGGGCCTCGTGTAGAGGATAAAATCATTGCTTAATTTGATATTTCTTCGCTTTGATACGTACCATAAGGGACTGGGAATCGCTTCAGAAGGTAATATTGTACAACTGACATGGAGGATGAGAATACCATTGCAAAGCTTGATGTTGCACTTGCTACCTGCAAAAGGGTACACTTCGTCAACCTAATACTTCACCTATATTAACTGTTCACGATGCCAACATATTGATTAGAAGGCTGAAGAGATCACTAAAACTTGGGGATTAAACATTTTACTTTGTTTACTATTAATCCAGGTTGCCGACACGATATGCTGCAGTCTCTAATAAATCCTACAACTGATTGAACACTTGTCCGATAAGCCGAGACCAATCAAAAAATAGGTCATTGACTGGTAACCCAGCCATTCCCAAATTGGGGTTCACGCTTTGCTTATTCAATCCAGAACCATTTATCATGTGCTGAACCCAACTTTTCTCTCAACTCATGAGCCGAGAGTCAAGGATGCTTAAGCATATTTTGGCTTTGCAGGGAAATTGAGTTTCAAGTTTAAAAAAAATTGAGAGAAATTCCCCGGCTTAGAAACCCTCAAGACGGAGAAATTCTGAAAGTTGGCCCTTTTAGGCTTTACGTAAAGTCCATCTTTTGATTTCCCGGTAATCATTTTCGTCTACAACTTCCTTCTTGCTTTATGAGGAGGTTTTACAGAAGCGGGTGCACAAGTTAACATCATAATGTACCTGAGGAGGGATTCCCAGTTCAAGGAAAAGCGGTCCCAGAATAAATCCACCTCCTAGTCCAAGCAATCCTCCCACCATTCCGGCTACTATTCCACAGCAGCAGTATAAGAAAAGCAGATGTGGCTTCCAAGTTGTGACATCTTTTCCCTTGGATGCGATCACCCTAGTGCCTTTGTATAAACATGTGGCTTCATAAAGTGTCACTGAGACGGCAATCGGTACCTAATCAGGGTGAAACCGATATTGTCTTATCTTTCAAAGTGTTGGCATGTAATAATCTAAGCATTGCTTAGTGTATATTTTATATAGGGGAATCTATAAACTTGTTTGTTCTAATCGGCAGATATGTTCTTGGAAGAGAAACATGAAAGTGAAAGGTTTCTTTCTCATTGTAGTCAACAATTAGATGTATAAGAGTTCCGGTGAGGGTTTGAGTGCCTCTCCTAGTTGCAATACATGAAAGCTTGCTTACTTTGTGAAGTGTTGCCAAAAATGTGTCAAATTAATTGACTAGTGATTAGGACAAAGGGTTTATGTAGTGTCCTTTTATCAATTTCTCCTTTCGGATGAAGACCATCACTTTGTTTCCTAAGTACCCGCACGAGTTAGTATATTCTTGGTGGCTGTTTCAAATTCTTGAGGGAAAATTTTGGACTTTCAAAGCTTCATTTTCAATCCTAAGTTTGAGGTCTTCTCTTTCTCACTTAATGTTGCAATGATTCTTACCGAAAGATTTAGCAATGCATAGGATGTCGACAGTTCAACTGGTTCATGTATGTTTGTCCAAGCATCTTAATAACCATGACCATCATGCAACACAAAACTTTCAGGAAAACCGAGCAACGTTGTTATTCATGGAACTGAAAGAAACCTGGTCCTAGCTGCATATTAATTAGCAGATTAAGCTAAACCATGTGATCCACTTCTTATTGCTAGCAGTTAGTTGGTAAGTTTTTTGCCACATTTTCTGTTGAAAGTTTGTTAAGTGTTAAGAAATATGTTCCCATTGATTCTAAACGTACATGCGGATTAGTGATATGTTTCGATTTATAAAAAAAACATATGTTACAGAAGTTTACGACTCCCAAGTTTATGTTTTGTCCATGAACGCGACCGCATGCGCTTTTTGTTGCTGTTGCTAATATCCTAAGGAAAGGTCATTGTTAAGTACCTGACAAAGAAAAGGAAATCTGATGGTGTCAAGCAGGGTAATTACCTGCAATAAGTTCAGAATCCAGTACTTGACAGAGCAGGTTATGGTATACGTCTGCAAGAAGGAAAATTTGAATATTAGTTCTCGTGAAAAGCACTGAGAAGCTTTATGGTGAACTAAGATAGATCAATTGACAGCAGGTGAAGTCTCGGATGCTTTAGCAACATGGAGCCAAGGTCTGAAATTATCATGTTTGGATCATCAAATCTTGGATCATGAAGTGTTTCAAGCACTTGTCCATCTATTTGATAAGCAGTCCCAGAGGAAAAGCAGAGAAAAATCTGCATGCCCTGGACGGAAGATCATAAATAGCAAACATTGCTTCTGTGATCGATTAGTTTACCTTCACAATCTGAACAGCAAGAAAAGCTACCCAGACGAACAGTAGCAGTGTTAACTCTCCCCAGCGAATGTTGAACAGTAGGGAAACCTGGACAAAGATCATGATATAGATAACAAGAAGAAGAGGGAATTTGAATTCCAGTCAACAATCTTCAACTGGTACTATATATAAGACAATCACGCATTTACCTCTTCATCTGCGGAAGCATCTGGACCACTTGGTAGTCGTTTGTATTCCTCCCCTGAAAAACAATTTAGCATGTTAGCAAACATATTCTTCTGTGAAAATTAAGGTTGAAAAAACGGGTGGGATACTTTAGATAAGAAATTTCAATGAATTATCGAAGAACGCATTAAGACTATTAGTACTTTTGAATTTGGCTCTTAACTTGCTTGTTACCTGATCGAACGTTAATTGATGTTATAGATTAAGGCGAGCCTTTTCAAAGTGTATCAGGCACTAGTCAAATTGGTCCCTGTACTGATTTTCTTTGTAGCAAAATTGATTCCTAAATAGGAAACTAGCTAAATGTTTGTGTACGTTATTATTTTGCTTTACAAGAAACCCTTTTCAGTACATCTTGACCATCGTACTACGTACAAGCATTCTACTCTAAGCTATAATTTATGTTGCTTTAATTTATGTATATCCTGTTGGTCCATTGTCACTCTAAGCTATCGGTGTAGTTAGTATCAATTGAAGCGATAGAAAGTTTGCCGCGATAAGACCATTAAGCGGTGCACTCACCTGGCTTCGTCTCTGATTCCAACAGCTTGGCTGCTCCCTGAAAGTGAACCATATTTTCAAACTTCTCACTAGAAATTTAGCAACAAAGATATACAACCACTGAGAGCTCAAGCATGTATAGTAGGTGTAATATACCTTCTTCATCACTGATTCTTTCTGCCATGTCTCTATGCCTTTGAATAGTGCTTTAGTTGATGTACCTAGCGGGATTGTATGTTTTCATGTTAGCATGAAAATGTTATATATAGGCTTTTAGAGTTAGAATGATCCATAGCCTTGCACCACATACAGAGATTATGGTATGTGCGCAAATAGGATCTTATTACCTACAAACAGGATGATGAGGAGAACAGTGACCATCCAATCGGCAAAGATTACGTTGAAAGCGACTCCAATGCTGATGCCGAGCATTAGCATGGGCTGAAAGAGCAAGGCTAGGTCGTAGTCTATCAAGGGCATGTCTAATGTTGGGTGTTTGAGTCTCAGATTGTAATATACCGTTGATCCTGCTGCTCCCATAATCATACCTGGCATCCAAGAATCAGGCCACCGTAATAATTTAGATGCTTTTAACGTAGAAAGCATCAACTCATCTAGTTTGAATTGCAGAATTGCAAAAAATAAGATACGTTTTACGTTGAAATGATTGCATGCATACAGGCAAGTTAATCTTTTTCCTTAATCGGCAGAAAGATTGGTTAGGCCTTGCATGCAGGTATGCTGCTTGTTCTTACAAACTAGTTGAACATCCACTGACCCATGCATGGTTAATTTAGTGCAATTTCAAGCTAGCAGACTCTGATGTGCAATTTTATGTCAGTGAGGTTTAACCATAAAGAAGTTGCATACATTTGGAAATGGCAGTAGAAGATTTGGGGTCGAAACCTATGATCAAACTGAGCATTGGAACGAAAATTCCACCACCTCCAACCCCTCCAACGCTTCCTAAAGCTGCACCCAGGAATCCTATTACCGTTCCTACCACCAGTCTCCAGCCAAATTCCATGTCCTGCTCAACCGAACAAAAAAGAGAACCGTTATGATTTATCCCAGAGGATAAAAGCAACAAGGACCAGAAAGATTGGAAAGAACATTGAACAAGATACTGATATCACGAAAGTTCAGCACTCAATAGTAATAGATGAGGATTTGAAAGACCATGTCAGATTGCATGAAAGAGTAGGTGAAACTGTAATCAGGTAAAAAGAGGGAAGGGGGTTGGGAGAAGATTGAGACTCACTGGCCAAACAGGTTGATAAGAAGATTTTCCGCTCTGCCAGAAGAAATGCAGGACCTGGACTAGGAAACCTTGTCTCATTTCTCTCTCGACGATATAACCTGGCTCCGTGGCTTTCAGAAGTCTCTCTGCACTGCCCACACCACTCATAGTGAAAAGACTCCAACAGATCACCCATGCTGCCGCTGCTGCGAGCCCCTTAACCCTCTGCTTTACTTCTAATCCAGCCATGTTGAGTCTTATGGCTTCGGTCAGAGCTACAGTTAGGCTAATATGAACTAGTATTGTATATTAAGAGCATGCAGGTTAGAGTTCAGGATGGAAAAATGAGAAAGTGTACTCCTTGAGTGTTGCCGTGAGTTAACATTTATAACACTCTCTCTCTCTCTTTCTTGGTGGACACTTGCTTTTTGCTGCAGGGAAACTTTCTCCCTTTTAGCTGCTCTTACCAATCTAAGTAGAGGTTAAAATGAAAATACGGAACAAGCACTTGCTTTTGCTGCAGGGAAACTTTCTCCCCTTTAGCTGCTCTTACCAATCTAAGTAGAGGATAAAATGAAAATACGGAACAAGCCTGTGCGTCATGTAACCGATGTTTAGCCTTGTGCGCGGATTTGGTCAAAAATCATATCCTCACAAACTCGGTTACAAAATTACTACATAGAGCTGTTCCACTCTACAAGCCAAAAGTCATTACCAACGTAATATTTACTCCTTATTCCAAAAAAATTAGGTGGTTAATTCACTGTTTACACCGTAATGGTCATTAGATGCAATGCCAGACGCACCCAAGGAGTCACTTTCATTCACTTGTCCAGAGTTGTTTGTTCCTTTAATAACGCCCAACAGGATTACTACCTTAATCCATATTTACCCTTTTCTCTGTTAAGCAGCTTAAAGTTTGCAGCCTTCACATTCGTGTTCTAATGTTTGTTTGGAAAACCGATATGTTGGTACTTGTGATATTTTACTTACAACTTCATTTTGTGTTTCATGTTATAGACAAGAGGTGCTCACTTCTTTGCATGCTAAAAACAATAGATAAGTACCTAGACATAAATATAAAAAAAAGGAAAAAGAAAAAAGAAGCTTAGGTGTGCATCAAATTAATATAACAAAATATCACATAATGTGGGGTTGATTTAGTCATTTTTATAATTTTTTATTCCGATAGAACACATCTAATTATATATACAGGAAAGCTGAAACTGAAAGAAAGTAGTCATTTACCTCCTACGTGGACACTCTCTTTGCTCGCCATGTGGACTTTTCTATTTTGATTTTTTAAAAAGTATTTTGAATTTATTCACTTTTATAACAATGATTTAAAAAAATTTCCTCCCCATCTCTTATTCAATTTGATTTGAATTTATTTTTGTCATTTGAAATTCAACCGATTAAACATATTCTACACTTTTAGCTCTGCTATGTCAACATGTCTCATTTAAAAATTTTAATTCTATCTTTATAATTTCATTAATTCCTAAGGTTTTGCCAAAACCAATTTTCTGTGTATTCACTTTAACCTTAAATCTTTTCTATTGGTTAGAAAAGCCCAATATTCTCTATCAGTTTTTTATCTCTAACTAAGATAATCTCCCTTTTCATTACAAATTTATGTACCTATAGTTTACTCTCCTATTTCATTTTCAATCATTGTTACATATATTTACTCCCGGTGGCTCTAGGTTATACAAAACTCAAGACACAGTTTATTATAGTTAGAATTATCACTATTATTGCCATAAATTAGGACAAATTGTTTTGATTATTTTATATATTTTTTTCATTTTCATTTGTTGCTAAAAGTTTGCAATCATTACTCAAGTTTATTTTTAACGACAAAAAATGACAGAAAAACTCATATCAAACGGTAGAAATAATTTTTTAATTATTTTTTATTACTATCAATTTTGTTATTGTTATTAAGCATACAAGTACGAGATCTTTCGATCAGTACTTTGACAGTTCTTGTTCCAATTAAGTGTGCAACGCACGGTATCGGACGAAACTATTATTAGTTGAAGCCAAAGGCCGAAGGGTAACCATGTTCCAACGGTAGGAGCAAAGTTTGTTCTTAACAATATCATTATCATTACAATCAATCTCATGCATGTAATGGTGAACCAAACGGGATACGTGATAATTCTAGCTCCCATCAATGAGCTCGAACCCTCTTACTCCAGTATATTCCTCTTGCTTTCTAAAGAAGCGACGTAAATTAAGCATCGCATCATAGGTACAGTGAGGAATCTTGTGAAGCAATTTCAAGCAACCTCTCATGCACAGTTGGTATCGCTCCATAATGAGTCCAATTTTTGCAGCTCCACCTGCCACAATCGAATCCTCATAGCTCTTGTATCCCCACCACGTTCCACTCAATCATCCAATGCAATCTTGAGTAGGTCCGACTCCGAGTCTTGTTGTTTGGTGAAAACCGTGATACACAAAGTTGATGGAAAAAGTAAAAATTTGATTCCTCCGTCGGGTCTATAGTTTTTATTTGGGTTCAAAACTTCAATGAACATTTGACATGTGTGGCGCAGAAAAAGGATGACTCTTCATTTGCAAGAGAAGTACGTATGGTACACCGTGTGAGGTTGTAGTCTAGCTTTACAGATATATAAAGTTTGAAACATCGCAAAAGGAAAGTGGTAAATTGATTTCTTCATGACAGGAGTTCCTCAAGGCTCTGAATGCCCGGACACAAAAGCTGCGAAAGCTTCCATGGCTACTGAAAAGGCTTGAACATAGTGTAGTACGTAGTACATTGTTAGCATTGTTTGCGAGTACCCAGAAACAAGCTGATTTTCGATCGAAGAACGAATCAGTGTGTAGCTTATCACATCATTCCCGTTCAAAGTTTGCTACGTCTGGACAAGAAATGTTTGAACTTGAGTTTCACTTGGCTGCAACACCCTTTCTTTTTTTTCTTCTTTTCTTTTGGGGGGAAACGTTTCTTCTCCATTGAAGCTGATCAGAAAGAGTTCAAACACTTAAAGGGGGCATATTATCAGATAGCGCGATCTGATCGCATTCCAATTTCTTTATGCCAAAGACCAAGAAAGTAAAAAGATTTTTTTTATAGTAAAAGGACCTCAACTATCACGACAATATTCAAGAACTCGCAAGATTTTAATTTAAAACCAGAGCTTATAAGGACTTTCGTCCATTTCGCTTTCCAAAAATATTTTTTTGAAGATATTGATATCTTTTCTAATACTTTTAAAAGCTATACCATCTTTTGCTGGATTCAAGGCGATGTTTTATCAATTTTATCTTACTATTAGATAAAAATTAGTTTATGTGCCCAAGAATTTTTTTTTGAAATAACACCCACCACCAAACTACAGTCATCATATGCATCAACTAAAGACTGTCGCCACCGTATTCACCACCTCCCTCCATCATAGCCACCCCACAATTGCCACCTCACCTATCACCGGTGCTACCACCAATATCAAAATCTTATGTCTCAATGAAATCTTGTCATTAAAGATAAAGTGCAATTCATAGAGTATTTGCACGCTCTTCAACGTTTTGCTTAAGGTGACGATTCGAGCAGCAAAAGAGCTGGAGACAAGCTTTGATCGGTAAAGAGGAATAGAATTGTCTGCACGTCAGTTAATACACATCAACAATAAAACACACGTCACCTTCCTGGGAGTTTCCCGGAGGTAGTTCAACAGTTGAAAGAGAAATCTTCGTCTCTCAGGATTTTGGTCTCTTCGTTCCCGACTTAATCAAAGGGAAGCACGGTAATCAATACGTTTTGCCAGAGTCCCCATCAATCTACAGGGTAGATAAAATAGGAAACGAGATTTCTAGGAAGCTTCGCAGCAACAGTAGCCTTAAATGTGCAGCTTTTGAGAACGAAGCATGCATGAGCCTGAGATCCTGAATGTTTTTACGGAGAACAGTTCAGCAGGTAGCGGTCGTTATACAAATCTGCAGCAAGCCTACAAAGCTACGTACGAAGAAACTTCACCGCTGCTTCAAAGGCATTTGGCTTCATCCTCTTCATTGTCATGTCCCCTGAATTATTGCACTTCCAAACAAAACACATGAAACATTCCCAACTCCGACAGAATCTACTGAGAAGGAACAAGAGGTTTAACAAAGTTTTTGAGAGGATTCAAACTTTGTTTATTAGAAGTGAACATTTAAACCGTTAAAACCGATTTAATTATAAAAATCGAACCAATCAATCTGTCTATTTTTAAACCGATTTAAAAATCAATCGTTTGGATTTTTTTTTCATTCAAACCGTACATTCGGTTTAGTCGATTCGAATATAACATATCTATAGTTTTACCTAATTCTAGTTATTTTTTACTAATTCTAGTTATTTAACTATTCATATAAAATGGGATAAACCTTAAATAACTTGACGTATCACGCATTTTTACTCGCAGCCTACATCTAACTATGTGTAATTGATTATGATAAAAAATTAAAAAAAAACAGTTTTTTTAAGCTGATTAGTATCTATAAGTTATTAATTTTTTAACCTAAACTTGCCCAAAATTGAGTTTGGCTCAAATCGATTCGTTCAACCCACAGAAATCGAACTGTGCCATTCAACCACGGTTCGATTTTTTTTCCCCTCAACCGAGGTTAGTTGGTTAGGTTAGGTATTCAACCTCCAAACATAACCAACCAAACCGTGCTCACCCCTAATTTTCATAGTTTTCGTCTGTTGTTCACTATTATTGAGTTGCGCCCACTAGGGCGTCCGTCGTTTAGGGCCCCTAGTCAATGATGGTGATTGCAGATTAACTAAATCACTTGTGTACGAAAGATTTACCTCAAATGAGAAGTTTTTCACAGATATGCAAGTGCTTTTACCTTTTACCAAAAAATTGCGCCAACCTCTTGCTTTACTACAATTTCCACGACTTGCATCCAAGTTATTCCCCCTCGCCCAAGTTGTAGAAAAAACTAAGCGACTTAATGAGACAGATCAGCCAAACTCCAGAGAGGAGATGCATGGTCCAAAATGATTAGTTGTTTCACACCGCTAAAAGTTACACAAATACCAAATCAGACAAGTCATTCGATAACACTGAACACAAGGACATAGTTGAAACAAAACAAACAAACAAACACACAGTGTGTGCACGCCGGTCTATGAAGCTGATGCTTGCCACTACTGGCAATTTAAGTTGCCGGTACAATCTAGTATAGGAATGACAATTTAATTCACACCCGGTAGATATCCTTCTCACCTCGATCCTACAGGAGGGTTTTTTATTGCCGTTGACCAAGTTATGGGACGGGTATTCTTTAAACTTGCACCGGGTACAGATCGGTTTTTGTTTCTAATATAAAGTGACTCACACACGCCCCGTATAGGATAACTAAACCCTAAATCTGATTCTAAAGTTAAATCTTAACCGTCCATTTGCTCATATGAATACAGGACCACAAACCCTAGCCACAATCTTTCTCTTCTTATCTATTCCCTCTGCCACACACAGACACACAGGCACCTCTTCTTTGTGCCGCCTGATTACCTCTTCCACGGACCATCTCACTACTCCAAGTCATCCACCTTGCACCGTCCACCGTCAGCCGTCCACCCCCCCACCGTCCATTGAAATGGAGCGAGATTTTAGGAGGTTGGTTGATTTCTATGCAGGTCAGTTCTAGTAGCTAATACTAACCGTTAAGTCTAGTGTGTTCCCAGATAAATGAGAAATCCTAGTCCTAGCCTAGCTACATGGTATGACCTGTGCCTTAGAAAGAATAATAGGAAAGGAAGGAAGGAGTTTCCATTTGGTCGGTGTTTCTTACTTGCCTTATTTTAGTTGAATCACTGTTCTTACAAATGAATTCCAGATTAGTACGATTCAATTTAGCATTTTGTTCTTTCTGGGATCAAGCCAAGGACAAAATGTTGTTGGCCGGCAGTGGCTTCCAGCTCGGCAGTCGTAGTGGTGACTACTTTGTTAAATGTATTTAAATTGTAATTAAGATAAAATTAAAAAAAAAAGCCACACTTGGTAACTGCTTTGTTATATGTATTTATATTTATATTGTAATTAAAAAAAAAGCCACACTATATTCCATATCAGGTCTGATCAGGACTGGTTCGGATTTTTTAAAGTCCCACCGCTGACCCAGTGGTGGGGCAAGACAGGGCAGAGTCGTGATTGTTGGCTACCGGGACAGGTACAGGTTACATAAAATCTATATCCAACCCGTCCCATTACCTTCATAGTCCATCCATGCAGATAGACAAACCAAATCAACTTTCGTTTTTTAAAACTTCCCCATCATCCACCAAATTATGCAACAGATGTCAATGGGCCGGGCTTGGACAGGCCCAGCCCAAGCCCAACGGGCCTCCAACGAAAACGGGCAGGGGCTGGGCCTGATGATTGAAAAACGGGCCGGGCCCGGCCTGGAATCTGGATATATGGGCCCAGTCCAAGCCCTTGGCCTAGGCCCAATATTTAGGGCTGGGCTTGGGCAGGGCCCGGGCCCAAAAAAAAATATTTTTTTGTGTAATTTTCTTTCTTTAATTGGCTATAATTATCCCTCTTTACTCATAATGTTGTTTTATTAGAGATACCACTTCCTCATGAATTTATCTTGAATTGGGAAAAAAGAATTGGTTACTACATGAGTATTTCTTTTTAAATATGTTTAGTAACTTTTATTTTGTAACGCTAAAACAATTCTTAAAAGAACGTATGTAAAACGATTGTAATGTTAAAACAATTGTTAAAAGAATGCATGCAAAATGACGCTAATAACATTTAGCGACAATGATCGTTATATAGAGCAAACTGTTGTACACATACTTTTAGAGTTGACAAAGGTTATTTAGTAGCATTAACCCCAAGGCCAATGTTCTTCTAATCAACAAAACAGCAATTAACAGAAGAAACTAAATCAAGATCCACCAGTCCAGGAGTTCTTAAAGCACTCTCCTCGCACTCTGATCTGACAACCCCACGTACCTGCCCTCGTCACCAGACTGAAGTTCAGAGACAAGAAAGACTGCAGCAAGTTCAAATCAGTGCAACTGACTAGCATAAGAAAATCATGTTTGCATACAATAAAAGACTTTCGGGAGTTCAAATCAAATACAACCAACAAGCATAAGAGAATCATGTTTGCTTACCATGAGGATTGCCATAAAATTGCTTACTACTCATGCTCACGAGAAAGTGACCTCTCTGAGTGCCTGTATTCATGTTCCTTTTCATGAGGCACAGATGTTGCTCGATCATATTTATAATCATCCTCCTCCATTCGATCATAATGATCATGATCCCTGTCAGGATGTTCATACCGTTCATCTTCACCCTGGACATCTGGATTACCATACTTTGCCCGGCCTTGATGTTCATAGTAGTCGTATTGTCCATCTTCATGCTCCACTTCTGGGCGCCTATGGCCATGCTCAGACTGTTCATACCATCCAGAATTATCCTCTGGCTCATCAGCATGATCATCTCTTGCACCGTGTCGATTCCGCTCATGTTTTGAGTCAACACGGTCATAGTCATATTCCTTATCACGGGAACGCCCACGATCCTGGTCAGCATCAACAATGTCATGATCCCTGTCTCTATCCCTCTCGCGATGGTGGCGATCACGGCCACGGTCTCTATCCCGTTCTCTCTCGTAATCACGGTCCCGACCCCGGTCTCGTTCTCGTGTTCGATCCCGACCTCGGTCTCTCTCCCTGTCCTTGTCTCTGGTCCTGTCCCGATCTCTGTGATGCCTATCATCTCTATGATCACGTTCCCTTGGTCGATCATGAGAACGCTCACGGGACTTCTCCCTTTCCTTCTCCTTTTCCTTTACCCTTTCACGGGATTTTTCCCTCTCCCTGAAAATTTTTGTCAGCATGAGTAACACAGACGAAGATATGTATCCATATCCATATCATATGTACACTGTAGATAACCAAAATAGGAATAGTTTTTCTAAAACTATTATGATACTTGCAACCAAAAGAAAGTCCCGGCATGTGCCCAATAAATATGTTTAATACATACCAGATCCTTCTGATTAAAAAGTACACACTTTATATTGGAAAAAACCTGCTAACAACTTAAGCATTGCAGAAGTATATCTTACCGGTCTCGCTCATCCCGTACTCTTGGTTCCTCGGAGTGAGGTGGTCCTCCAGACTGCTGTTGTTCCCTGAACAATTCCAGAAGGAATAGAAAGCACGTTACTTGCTACAATGATGAGACTTCACACTCAAAAATGACGCAGGAAAAAAAAAAACCGTCGGGATAGGATACACAATATTCCAGAATTATAACCATCAAATACCAATAACCCATCAGAGGAAAAGAAAAGAAAAGAAATAACGGCTTTCCTAGAAAACAAAAATGGAAATCACAATGGGAAAGGGGAAACCTTGGTCATCAAAAGATCTATTGTTAATACGTCCAATCACGCCAGAAAGGATCAAACTTGACCTAAGCAGACAACTGCAGATACCCTAAACTATCCAGGGTTACTTATCATCCTGACCTCCAAAATTTTCCTTGTAGATCCGCGGATAATCCCCCCCCCCCCCCCGGCATTTGTAGGTTTGATCCTTGGGTACTAATTAACTTCCCAAAATGCGATGACTTAAATACATCTGCTGGTGCCACTTAATGAACACCCACTGTATACCAAAATCGAATTCATATCTACCATGCAAAAGAAATATAAATAAAATAAGCAGAAGAGGTTACAATAGTATAAAGTGAAGTTCACCATCCTTGAAAGACAAGAGATTTGCAGGGGAAAAAGAGATACTCGACAAGACCACCAGTTGTACTCTAGTCTTAACACTAATGATGTCTAACCCCAGATGGAAGCTCAACGAAACCACCACCTAACCTTGGGAAGAAAACAGGATACGGTTAGAAGGAAAAGAAAGATGAAAACAAATAAGTGGAAGGCAATATGAATCACGAAGCCAAACAAAAGCTAATGCACCTAAGTTCATTTAATCAGCCTATGCAAGCAACTTTTTCTCGTCTGACATTGCAAAAAGGCTCACAACAGGTCAGAGAATCGGGCTAATTACCTCCCTGAATATCTCTGATTAACTTCTTCACCCCCAACCCTGGTCGTTCCAAGTCCACCACCAAGTCTGCGAGGACGCCAATTTGGAACAGTTCTCCCGCGTTCGACATCCACCAGCACCCTACGATTATCGAGTTTCCTCCCATCAGCTTGTTTATATGCAGCTGAAGACATTATGCAGGTATAGAATGTAAGTTTCCTGTGAGAAAGAGAGAAAGAAGAGCAAGATCCAAGGACGGAAGCAGACCTTTCATATCTCGTGTATGCATGTACTCGATGAAAGCATAGCCTCTAGGTCTATTCTTCTCTTTATCTGCAACCAAGCGAACCTGAAACTCGGGAAATACAGAGAATTAGCACTCACAAAAGAACTTAACCTCTGCTAAAAAGGAAGTATTTCCACGGGTGCTGGTTTACTAATCCCAATGCAATTGAACAAGGTGAGAAAATTAAATCCTATGGCACGGCAGACAGGCGCTATGCCTCATTAGCCGTGCTCACCTTTGAAACGTACAGCTTCCAGGCGAGATGCATCACCACCACTGCTAGAGTTGCACAAAAACTGTGGCCAATTTACCAGTTCTCGAACATACTAACCTCCCCTTACCA